>MU224678.1:959113-1019026 GCA_018584345.1 Thuja plicata | reverse complement strand
TATGTATGTATATATATATGTGTGTGTGTGTGTGTGTGTGTGTGTTCTTTCTGGTTATTTCATCTTTATCATGTGTTTTTATGCATGTATCATTTCCATATTATATCTTTGTCAGGTGTTGTATGCATGTATTATTTCCATATTCTATCTTTGTCATGCATTGTATTTATGTATGTATGTTCATTTTCATATTATATCTTTCTCATGAACTGTATGTATGTAAAAACTCCATACTACATCTTTGTCATGCGTTGTATGTATGTTCATTTCCATATTATATCTTTTTCATGTGTTGTCATGTGTAATAGAGCTAATCTTTTCCAAAGCAACTACCCTCAAAATCTTTTGTCCAACCAAAGTAATAAGCTAATAGGCATAATAGACTGCAAATGGGCTAAAAGACTCCAACTTTTCATACCCTAATGATGTAGAGGCAATTGGTTTGACAACAATTAAGGTCTTTAAGAGGTTTATGATTGCAAAGATAAAGCAAATGACGCTAGGAACCCCCAAATGCACCATAGGCTCCAATTGTATAAAATGAATGAAAATACCTACCCAATGCCTTTAGCACCTTGAATTAACTTCCAATATCATTCCAAACTTTCTCCAACTGGTCACAATCCCCTAAAATGTATCTAATACCCCAATCCACTCTTAAGCCTAAATAGGACTTGTAGACCTACTAGCCCTATTTTCCCTAATTTTTGGACCTTTTGCCCAAACTTCCCACAATGCTCCAAAATGTAATGGTAGATTAAAATACCATTTTTAAACCCCCTTAACATATATTAACATCAGGTGTGGTTTTTTTGGATCATCAACCCCAAATAATGCTGCTCCAACCTTCCTTTCTAGGCCTAATTGACCCACTTTACAAAGAAACTATATAAATTACTTATTACCAGACTTTGTGCTTTTCAAACGTCTTTAGCTATGTTTCAAACTTAAGTATTATGGACTTTTTTTGGCCAAAATCTCTCTGCAAACACCCAAACTATAAGAACCTTAGTAATTCAAGCCTACAACTAGGGCTTTCTCAAATCCAAGCCAAAACTCACTTCTAGACCCAAATCTCAGATTCTACACCATGTGATTAACATTTACAAACAACTTCCAACATAAAAACATACACTTATGAAGCACAATCCTTGGCTTCTATAGTCATGGCTTACTTTCTATGCACCCACAAACCTGCAACTTCATCTCAGTTAGTGATCACCCTGCAAACTCCAATTTCTCCTTCATATTGAATATCACTAACATATTATACAACCCATGGATCCATCCCCATTCCACAGATACCACACAAAGTGGATGGATCCCTTGTTGCATTCCTCCAATCAAAAGGAAAGACAACGCTATCATAGGACAATCACCCAATTGGACCTAGACCTATTAAGAAATGAACTTAAAAATCTTCAATATGAAAGCCTTCATTAATAAAATGATGCTAAAGGGCTACAATTCAAAGATCATTGAAGAAAACACAAGGAAATACAAGAAATTTATTTTTTATTGCTTTAAATCTGTCACAGTCCATACAAATTTGTATCTTTCTGTATTGTCCCTCAATCCTCATGCCTTGGCCAGGATATGTAGGATTTATTACAACTTCCCAAATTTATTCTAATCAGTTGGAACTCATTAAACTTCCAAAAAAAACATAAAACATGCTTTCCCTCCTTATTGTAACTAGTTTTAATTTGAAAATTCAAATTTAAAACTTCTTATTTTAATGAAGAAATTAACTTCTAAACTCTACTAATGATCTCTTAAGGATCAAAATCAATTTCCTAAAATTCCTAAATTCCTTTAAGAATCATATGATGTTCTTCCATCTCCCAAGGTGCTTGGAGTCTCCATGTGACAATGTGCTTGTCTAGGTGCTCCTGCACCACCTAACTCGACTTCCTTATAAGGTAACTGGTGCAGGAGCGTCTAAGGTATAGATACACCAGAAGTTCAAAGGTCAAAATGTGAAAAATTGTGATGAATTTTTTTTAATAAGGTCACTTATGATGTATTTAAGTCATTTTGAGTCCATTGGATCAAAGATGTAAGTCCATTTGTAAAAGATGTCATATTTGTCAGTTTAGGACCTACATTGGTCAAATGGCCAAAATGATGTAAAAGCACCCATGAAGGCGTACCAAGGTTTTAAAGGGTCATGTATAGTCCATTTTTATGTGTTAACAATGTCCATAATAATTTTTAATGAGTTTGAGTAGAAGATCAAAAAGTTGTCAAAGATGTCAAGTGCAACATTTTGTAAAAGTTGCAAAAAAATTGTAACAAGTAAATGTTTGGTCCTAAAAGGTAGCTTGGTAGTTATGAGAAAGAAAAAATTATAAATTCCATGAGATGGTCAAATCCAAGAGGATAGGCAGGTTGGGGGATATTTCATGATGTTATACCTCCACTAGTACATTTGAGCCCTTTTTCGACGGTTATGCGTCACAATTTTGACACTACCCCATCGACCAAGCGACATAGGCTGGTGTTGTAGTTTTAGTGTCAGAATCACTGAGGGGTGCTATGTCCATCATTATTGTGATTTTCTTAACCATCATAATATGTACCGTCTATGATGGTTAGTATGTCATCGTTACACATTATGGGTGTCTCAATTACGATGAGTATGCGACGGATATGTTGTACATGCTACATCCAGCTATCAGATTATTCTGACATCTGGATGTCACATGTAGATCTTTGGTGTTGGTCATTCTCTGAATACCTTTGCAATTGTGACAGTATGCTATGTTTAAAAAAAATATTCGCCATGCATTGAGTGTGAGACCTTAAAATATTGAGCTTCTCTTTGTTTCGAGAATAGTTTAACATTCTCTACTTAACAGGGCCAACCATGTGAAGGTGGTAGCTCATCTGGCCCCTCCTAGGAGCCTCTTATGATCCTTTATGACACTTTAAGACCTCTAAGATGTATTCTTAGGGATCTTAAAGGGTCATAAAGGGTCATAAGGGGTCCTGGGACACAACAGCTAAGAAACATAAATGTAATCATCATGGTCACAAATGTTTGGAGACACAACATAATTGAATGGTATACCTAGACAATGCAACACAGTGGAACCAGAGGAGTATTTATTGTGTTGCATCGTCTGGGTATACCATTCAATTATGTTGTGTCTCCAAACAATTGTGACCATAATATCTAAATTTATGTTTCTCAGCTGTTGTGATATCTACATTTATGTTTTCCAGCTGTCGTGTTTATGTGCATGTTCTTTATGTGTTTGGCTTCTCTCCCTCGCATCCAAAATAAATTTTTCCCACTCTAAATCAAGAATTCACGTGCAGTTGCATAGAATATATGGTTTTACAAGGCCCAGATGGGCATAAATTCAATGTACAATTATGGTCTTGTATAGATAAACTAGAACTGGAATTTCAGCAAGGCTAGGAAAAGTTTGTGCATCATTATGGACTGAAATGGGGAATTTTCTAGTGTTCAAATATGTTTCAAAATATTTTTTTAAAGTGAAGATATTAGATACAACATCTTGTGAGAAAAATCAAACAGAAAGGAAATCGTCCTTTCTTGGTAAGAGATAGTTTTGTCAAAAAATATCGATCTTTTTAAATTTGTATGTTCCATAACTAACTTATGTAGTAGCGTTTGAACTATATTTTCTTAAGAGGATTGTTGTAACAATAAAGTAAATTTTTGTTGCAGGCAATTCAACTTCTCATAAGCACATGACAATGGAGTCTTTTTCTCCTTTCAAATCAGATAAATCAGGAGGTTTTATCTAGTAAATCACCTTCATTACAATCTGGAATCCCTTGCAACTCAATTTCCTTAATCACAATCCTCTTAAGAAAATACAGTTCGTGGCTACTACAGAAGTTAGTTATGGAACATACAAACTTAAAAAGCGCTATATTTTGGACAAAACTATCTCTTACCAAGAAATGATAATTTCCTTTCTATTTGATTTTTCTCACAAGTTGTTGTATCGAATATCTTCACTTTAAAAATTGATTTTGAAACGTATTTGAACACTAGAAAATTCCCCATCTTTAATTCATAATGATGCACAAACTTTTCCTAGCCTTGCTGAAATTCTAGTTCCAGATTATCTTTACAAGACCATAATTGTACCATTGAATTTCTTCCCATCTAGGCCTTCTAACACCATATGTTCTCCTGGGTTTTTTATAAACTTTAAAACAAATGCAGGTGGAATTTGCTGTGGTAAACACAATGCACCTTTAGACTTTACAGATTGTTAAAAGTATACATTTTGGTTTTTGGCCTTTAGCATTTTTACCACGCTTTTGTGGTTGAATGAAACCAAGGTTGTGCTTCTTCATCCTATGCATATTTAGTCCTTTCAAATCATAAAATAAGCATAGGATAAAGAAGCTCAACCTTGATTTCATTCCACCACAAAAAGCGTGGTCCAAATGCTACAGGACAACCAAAACATAAAACTCTTTCCTCAAAGATTAATAGTGTATCTATTTGAGTCAATTGTTAGTCTTGATTGAATACCCTCTTCTAATACATCTACAATATGCAATTTTCACTATTTTCTAATGCATAAAAAAATTTACATGTGGTAATTTTGGTTTAAAATAATGAATGATTGGTAGACTTGTTTCAAGAGAAACATTAGTTTTCACAATCATCGTGTCATGTGTATCTTTTAGTTTAGTATGACAGTGGTTAAGAGAAGGAGATATGATGGGTTTTTTGTTGAAGGAAAAAATGTGTGATTTTCAATGATAGAGATGATGTAGTGACACATGCCATTGTTAGCCAGTGTTTTAATATTTATTTCTCCTAAGCCTATTATTGTCACCTACCTTTTAGGAGCAACAATCAATGGAAAAACTAGAAGATTGCATTGGGATTTCATCCCTCCTATTTTCTCCTAACATGTTGCAGTTGTTTACCAATGAAATTAATTTTTGTAGGTAATTTTGAATTTTGAAGTGTGAGAGGGAATTTTGGACGACCCCAAACAAATAAGAATATTTATAGATAGTTATAGGGAAAATAATTTTCTGAATAATAGTTCTGTACAATTTCTAGAGTACTTTGTGCCTGTGCTAACCTATCTACTCTGTAGAAGGTCAAGGACATCCATGAGTACATTATTGAAAAACATTTTGACTCTGATCTATCTGTGGGAAATTTCCTTGTGGCAATGTTTTCCAAGTGTGGAAGTATAGAGGTTTCACGTCAAGTCTTCAAAAAAATGCACAAAAGAGATGTAATCTCATAGACTGCATTGATTACAGGGTATGGAATGCATGGCCATGGTGAGGAAGCCCTTGCTATGTTTTTTCAAATGCATCAAATAGGCATAAATCCATATTACATAACGTTCACTTGTGTTTTGTATGCTTGCAGCCATTTAGGGCTGGTGGACAAAGGCCAAAAAGTCTTTTATTCTATGAGTGAAGATTATTGCATGACTCCCAATATTGAACAATATGAGTGCATGGTTGATTTTCTTGGTCATGTTGGGCATTTATTTGAAGACAAACAAATTATTGAGAATATTCCCTTGGAACCTAATGCTGATGTATGGGCTGCTCAACTTGGTGCTAGTAGAATTCATTGTGATGTTGACATTACAGAATATGTAGCAAAACACCTTTTCGAGAATGAGCCTGAAAATGCTATAAATTATGTATTGTTATCAAATATATATGAAATAGCTGGTAGATGGGCTGACATAAACATGTTGAGAATAATAATGAGATATAAGGGACTGAAAAAGACTCCAGGATGTAGCTTTGTTGAGGTTGATAAGAAGGTTCAAACATTCCTTGCGGGGGACAGATCACATCCTCAAATAGAGGAAATTTACTCAGCTCTAGAGAACTTGGATGGGGAGATGAAGGTAGCTGGGTATGTTCCTGAGACAAATTTTGTGTTACATGATGTGGAGGAGGATATGAAGGAGCATATTCTCTACATACATAGTGAGAAGTGAGGAGAGAAATTATTTTCAGGGATGCTAACCATTTCCACCTTTTCAAGGATGGAACATGTTCTTATGGAGATTATTGGTAGCATTAAATTCCATTCAGAACAAGCAATCATCATACAGTTGTATAGTTTGAAATATTGCAATTTCTTTCTAGGAGATAGCAGTCATGCTGGGAGCAACGAAAACGTGGTGAGTTTATCTATTTCAAATAGAAAATCTTATGAACCATGCTTACTTCATATAAATGTGCATTTAATAGGAAAGAAATAAAAGAGGAAGCCAACCAAAGGGAGCCCTATACATAAACATTCTAACAGAATTGTGCAAGTATTTTTATTTGGTCACTAGCAATCTGAATGAATGCACTAAACATTAATGCAATTATTTTTTCTGAAGAGCTTACAGAGTGTCTTCTTTGCAGAATACCAACTACAAATGCAATTAACATCTGCAACGCAAGTTTCAATAGGTTAATCCTTGTGGAACAACTTCCTTAAGCTGAAATGCAGTCAGCGAGACCATTGATTGGCTTTCCATCTATTGAATGGAATTCGTCATTAGAAATTTGTGAGGTAAATACATGGAAAAAGAGTCAAAGGAACCTAAGTGGGTTAAGGCTCTCAACTAATCCTATTTTCTCTAGGCAAGACAAAGATACAATTTTGTTTTTGTTTTCTAGTTTGTTGTTTTACTGAAAAGGAAGAATTATCTAGTTAACGTTACCTAGGTTTTTCTTCCCATCCAACTATGTTAAAACAAAAAGATAGCATTGTGAAAGAAAAGTGTAAGGAACTTTTTGGTGCTCATCAGCAGATTAGATCTCCTATGGACTTGCCTATCCAAAGCTGGGAGACCCAATTGATCTGGCCAACAAACAAGGTTTAATTAATTCAAGCTTAAACCTTCTGCAATTATGGCTCATCAGAACCAAGGATGGTAGGCATATACCTTAAACCTATTCTTCAAGATTCAAGGATTTTTATAGAAGACAATGGATCCTAAACACTCTCTTCCTCCAAATTGTGGCAAGGCAATTGAAAGAAAACCTGAATTGAAAGCTGTAAATCACAAATGCTAACTGAAAGTATCAATCTGTTAAGAATGTTTGTATCTATGTAAATGAAAAGTACAGATGGATAGATTATCACAAAACTATGAACAATGAACCAAATTACCATAATCCAATATAAATTTAGATTAGTTCTTTATTTCCTCACGGGAAATAGAGTCAATATCATCCAATCCTTCATAAAACCTTAGAGACAGTTTTACAAGATAACTATCACTTAAAAGGTGCTGTGGAATGAATATGAAACCTTAAAATGAATTCAAATATATATCAATTTGGACATTACTTTCTCAAATGACAGACCAATTGACTGAGGCCTCAATCAACAAGATTTAACCATGCAAGATGAGAAAACCAACTGAGAATAATAACTATGAATCAAATCAGGAAACATATACATCAAACTATCACTTTAAAGAAGTTCTAATGGTTTATCTAAGGGACTAATTGTAAATCAAAAAATATCTATTTCCACCGGTGAAAGAAAAATTTCTACTCATATTATTATATAAGAGAAATGGTATAATTAGTTCATGTTACAGTTGTTGGTCAAAAACTATCCAATCTGGCTATGGTAACCTCACTTTCCCAGAGAGAGAGAGAGAATGAGAGAGACCCAGGGAACCTTTGTATTGATCCTGGTATCCTTTATACAAATTCCAAAGGATGTGAACAAGCTTCAGATCAACACGATGGTTCATCTACTAACTCTAATCCCTAGATCAACAACTTAACAGTCAAGAATACGATTAACGAATTAATTATCATCCTTAAAACATAGTTATTGATCAAAAGATAATATTCATTAACTAATTCATTTAAAATATGTTATAGATCTCTAATATCTCTTTAACTTCTATGTCATACATTTGATGTCTGTGACTTATCATCTCCCAGTATTTCTTGTAGATCACATTATTCTGTTATTCACCACCTTTAAAACCCTGCACAACGATGCCGAAGTATCAAATAATAACCAAAACCCTAAGTTGACATGATAATATTATTAAAATTGAAATAAACATTAAAGAATAATGAATAAAATTTTGCTTCATTTTCTTCCAAGTCTTCTGCCTTTTGACCGATCTAGACACGTGTCATCCAATCGTGCTCTCGAAGCAAATAAAGTTTGTGCAACTCTTCATTGTGACTGAACATTGATCATAGATCAGATATGAACTACATTGTAGATCCTCATATTTGTTCATTGCTCAGAATCTATGGGACCCAAAACACGTGTCACTCAGTCATGTACTCAAATAAAATAAAGATCGTGCAACTCTTTGTTGTGAGTGAACATCGATCGTAGATCAGATGATATTCTAACCGTTAGATCTTTACTATCTACTCACATCGGCCTTCTGTGGGTCTAGGACGCATGTCAAGATCGCATAATGGCTTAATGGGTAATCATCACACATCTTGGCTTTAAGTGATTACGCTGACCGTCTGATAAAAAGGTACTTGTCTGCTCTTTACTTCAACCCATGACTTTAACCTTTAACCGCACCTTGATCTCGAGTTTTCAAAATTCCTGTGAGTCTCCAAGTCGTGAGATCATTTCCTTAACCTTAGGTTTAATAAGAGATTTAGTGACTATCGTAGGGTCAAATCCAAGTTTGAATAAGATCAACGGACATCGCTAACTCTAAGACATAAGAGCATATTCCCTGTCGGTTTAGTGATTACGCGACCCAGGCACTCTCAGAGTCATTTTTAAAAGAAGAATATTCCTACAAAAAAGGTCATTAAAATAAATCAGAGACCGTGAAAAGAAGGATAACGGCTATATTTATGAATTCAAATATAAGCAAGCCGCAGGATACAAGATTTAAAACATAGCAAATCTGATAAGGTAAATGCAGGAATTAACCACATAAATGTAGAAATTAGGGCTAAAGCAAGAAATAACTTATAAAAGGAAGGGACAAATGAAAACATATACCATAATAATGAATGCATAAAAATCTTCCTTGAATTGTTTAGCTATTCAAATTTGTCTGTAAATTTGGGTAACACCAGTGGCTCTTTTTGGGGATGTGCATTCATACCTAGACACAGCAAGATCCTAGCTATCTCTGGAAAAGAAGACCATTAGAAGAAAAAATGAATACAAAATATATTATACAAATAAGGAAGAAAACCTGCCTTTGTAATATTTAGGAGAAAAAAGGTTTAAGATACTGACCATGTACATGAAGCTCATGAGGATAACCTTCCAAATCCTATAAAAGATAAGAATTCTCACCTTCCTTACCGATGATGACAAAAGGAACTACCCATAGGAAATCAAATTTTCCATGTTTGCCTTTGTCCTGATCCTTTACATTCCATCTCACACTAAATCTCCTTCCTAAAACTTTCTTTTTGTGGTCTTCTTGTCAAATAGGACCTTAACTTTCTGCTGTAATTCCTGATTTTTTCTTGAGCTGTATTTCTCATTTCATCCAATTTTGCAAGCTGATAAAATTTGTCTTCCATGAAATCCACTTCTTCCCACTGTTCTTCACTCATAAATTTGTACACTAGTAACAAGTTATTCAATGGTAAATGAGCTTTCTTTCCATAGAAAAGTTCATATGGTGCATATCCAATAGATTTTTTAATTGTAATTATGTCTTCCCAAAGTGCAAGTGGTAACTTATAATCCCATGCTCTCTTGTTGTTACTCAACATTCTTTTAATAATCTTCATAATATTCTTGTTGCTAGATTTTTCTTTGCCATTTCCTTGTGGGTGATAAGGGGATGAATAAGAAATATTTATTCCATACTTCTCATGAAATTCAGTGAACTCTACAGATCTAAAACACATAGCATTATCACAAATAATTTTATGGGGAACACCAAACCTTGTCAATATATTTTCAGTCAAGAATTTTATCACTACTTTACTAGTAGCTTGTCTAGTAGGTATGGCCTTCACCCATTTAGTGAAGTAATCAATGGCCGCCAGGATCCATTTATGTCCACCACTAGAAGTATCAGTTATTTCTCCTATGAATTATATTCCCCACATTTGAAATGGTTCCTCAGTAGTAATAGGATTAAGAGGCAATGCACCATTATACTTTAGTTTTCCTGAAAACTTCTGACATGCTTCACATTTCTAAACATATGTATGAAAATCCTTAAATATCCAAGGCCAATAATATCCTGCATTGAATATTTTATGTGCAGTGGTTTTTTCTGAAAAATTTCCTCCACATTTTCCCTCATGAAGATCCCTATGTACTTCCTTTTCCTGATACTTATCTAGACAAAAGAGAAGTATACCATCCATGTTTTTCCAATACAAATCACCTTGTATCAAAACATATTTAGATTCCTGCAACTTTATTGTCTTTTTCTTATTATCTTTAAGATTTTTTGGACATTTCATATGTTTTTAAAAATACACTATGTTAGTGTACCAAGGGCATCTTTCAATGCTTGTTTGAATTTCATGTAGATCCAATTGATTTACCTATAATGAATCCATATTTGATTATGTCATTAATCTTTCTAATCCTTGTCCTCTGAAAATTTTAGTAATCTGAATTTCTATATTAAGTTCCTGAGTTTGATTCACCCATCTACACCTTCTTCTAGTGACCTCTGATTGTCTGAATATATCCTTTTTTGCTGCATTAGGAACATAAGCTATCACATTCGCTCCTACCAAATAAGGCCTAAAATATTTCACTACCTTCACAAGTGCATAAGATTTCTTCTCATTAATATCATAATTTAATTCAGAAGCTTCAAGAGTCTTAGTGAAGAATGCTACTAGTTGTTCATATCCTTCATTATTATTTTGTAACAAGACAACATCAATAGTGTGATATGATGCAAAAGAAAATAATTGAAATGGTTTATCATAATCTAGGGACTTAAGGATAGGGGATTCCTTAATTTATTTTATGATACTTACAAATGCTTCCAAAGCTTCATTTGTCCACTTCAAATTTGCACCCTTCTTCAACATCATGGCAATTGGTTTAATTATTTTTGAGAAATTTGGGACAAACCTCTTGACAAAGTTTATCTGTCAAAAGAATGATTGAATCTTTTTGACATTCTTAGGAATTTCAATTTTATCAGTTGTTGTAATCCTCTCAGGATATATTCTTACTCCATCTTTGGATTCAATATGTCCCAATAATTTCCCTTTAGTGACAGTAAAATGACATTTCTTTGGATTCAATGATATCCCATATTAAAGAGATCTCTGAAAGATTTGTTCTAGATGTTTGCAATGGTCTTCTGCCCTTTTTGAATAAGCAATTAAGTCATCCTGATATACCACCATAATCACATCAATGAAATCTTCAAAGGCAACATCCATTGTTCTCTAGAAATTAGCTCCTGCATTTGTGAGTCCAAAAGGCATTCTAGCATATACATAGGTACCCCAAGGTATAGTAAATGTTGTTTTATATTGTTCTTCTTCTTTAACCTTTACCTAGTTATACCCTAAAAATCCATCCATCATTGATAATAATTCATTCCCTGTGACCTTTTGCAATAATGCTTCCATGTTTGGGAGTGCATAATTGTCTTTTTATGATGATATATTTAAATTTCTAAAATCTACACAAAGTCTAATATCATGATTCTTTTTTCTGACAAGCACCAAGTTTGAAACCCATGTTGAGTGTCTGATTAGCTTTATTATACCAGCATCTCTCATCTTGATTAATTCATCCTTCATCTTGGGAGCCAAAGTAGGGTTTATTGGTCTCTTCCTTTGTCTGAATGGTTTGGCATTAGGCTTCAATGGTATGTCATGTTGGAAAATATCCTCTCGATAAGCTTTGAGATCATCATAAGACCAAGCAAAAAAATGCCTATATTTTCTCAATAATTTAGTGATATTTGCTTTGATCTTGTGGGTTAAATTTTTACCCACAAATACTTCCCTTGGGGTTTCTTCATTTCCCAAGTTTATCTTTTCTACTTCATCCATTTTGACCTCATTGTTCTTCTTGTCTAATGTTGAATATTTGTTGGCAAACAATCTTTCCATTTCTACAAGACCTTTTGGAACTTTCTTTGTTTTGAGTTGAATAAATTCCTGTCCAAACAACATTTATTTTCCATCTTATGTTTCAACATGAGCATTTAAGTCTATCAATTGATCTTCATACTCCTGCTCACATGCTAGAAATCTGATTATATATCTGTCATCTTTGAAGACTTGCTAATTGTTAATGTTGTCAGGTATAGAAGGCTTGGTTTTAAATTCAACTTGAACTATATCCTCACATGGAATATCATTATGCTTTAATGCTAAATTAGCCATAAAATCTGCAAGGATATTCTTTGACCTATCTATCCAGTTAATAGAAAAAGAATCAAAACATTCAATAGAATCCCATACTTCATTTCTATATCTTTTAAGATGAGGCTGCTTAGCAACAAATTAACTTTTAACTTGAGAAATAATTAATTCAGAATCCCCAAAGACACTTAAACATTTTATTCCATGTTTACTAGCTATTTTCAAACCAAGAAGGAGAGCTTCATACTCTGCAACATTGTTAGTACATTCAAAATCTAGTAAAAATGAATATTTAAATATTTTCTTATCAGGAGCAAAGAAAATGACACCCGCTCCATTACCATCCCTGCAACAAGCACCATCAAAATACATTTTCCAAATTGCATTGTTATTTACTTTTGCATGCATTTTAATAGGTTCAGTATTAAGCATTGCATCTTTCAAAATACTTACCTGAAAGTTATCCATATCATAATGGTAGAATTATGTGACCAAGCTTGGGTCCACATCATCAATAATATATGGACTTCTAGTCTCCCTATCAATTCATACATCCCTACAATTTACTGGAATAGAAGCATAAGAAAGATCTAATTGAATACTACCTCCTACTAAGCTAGACCATTGTCTAGATAGGAGAATTCCATAATTGGCAGGAACATCAACCACAGTAATATCCATCTTATATGACATTTCAGGACATGTAAGAAATTTAAACTCAACATTCTTCATTATTCCTAGAACAGGAACAGATCTATTATCCATATCATAGCATCTACCAAACTTGGTATCAATATTCATTCCTAATTCTTTCATTACATCATTAGGCATAATATTAACTGCAACACCAGAGTCTATCATGCAATTCTTAACCAATCTAGTATTTATCAAGAGAGTAAGATAGAAGGGATTAGTATGATTTCCATTTTTTATTAAAGTATTTCCTAGATAAATAGCTGGAAGATCCTTTACTTCTTGGTTAAGATCTTCTTTATTATCTACATTAGACAATATTTTTAAAGCTTCACTTTTGCATTCAAGAATTTTGACAATTTCAAGCAAAGGAACATATATTTTAACTTGAGATAATGCATTAGACATGAAAGAACATTTATTGGGAAGAGATTTACTGAACACCTTTTCTCTCGCTATTTTTGGAAAATCCATAGGTTCTACTTGTTTCTCTTGAGCAATGTTTTTGTGATTTGGCCTCCTTGGATCAGTTCTTTGGTTAGTTTTCCCTTGATCTACATTTATTGTTCTACTCCTTAACTTGTAATTACTTTTTTCTTCCTCCACTGCAGCTATTGTGTATGCTTTCTTCTCCTCTTTTGTTGACTCTCTTAATCTTGGAGTGTTCTTCTGATAATATCCATATTGGTACACTCTATTTAGATCATCTCTGTAGTAGTACTCATCTAAAGAGCTATAATCATCATATCCCCACATAGGGTCTATTGATAAATTATTCACCGTAGGTTGTTGGTCATTATTTTTCTCTTCATCCTCTCTGACATTTTGGGCAACAACACAATGTTCGTAAGAATGTGGCAATTTGCAGGGTTCACACCAAGGATAGCTTCGCACAAAATGGTTTTTTTTCCTTAATGGATTAGGAGTGTTTAATTCTTTTTTCATTGGTTTCCCATCCTTTCATTTTGTGTTATAAGGCATATCATGCAATCTATACCTGTCACTTTTGTATGGCACCCTATTATTCTGGTTGTGCTTAAAATTATCTCTTCCATTATTCACCTGGAGGCCTTTTACCACATTCATAAGCTTTTCCAATCTATCCTCCTCCTTGTACTTCTTAGGATCTTTTGGGTTGAACAACCGGGTTTCCTCCCTCTTAGAAATTATACTTGATGCCTTCCTATCATTTTCAATAACTATAGCAATCTTGAGAGCATGTGCCAAAGTAGAAGGCTTACGAGATCTGATTTCATAATTTGTCTTGCTATCAAAAGCACCCATGTAAAAATTAATAAGAAAGGCATCAAAAGGCTGAAAATCCCTTGGAATTCTATTTAGAACCTTGTTGAATCTTTTATTGAACTCAGCCACAGTTTCATTCTGATTTTTCTTCATACTTGTCAACTCATGTGAAGCAAAAGAAGTATCATTGTGATCACCAAATTGTTCCACAAATTAGTTTACAAATTCATCCCAACAAGATATGGATCTATCTGGTAGACTTCTAAATCATTCTTCTACATCTTCTGAGGGATTGAGAAAAAATTTTCATGTAAACATCCTCATTGAATTCATCAAATTCTTGGATAATATTCTTTAAATTCACATAATGTGCCTCTGCTGATTTTGTCCCATTTCTTGAAAATTTTGAGATTGCACTCCTTAATTCATTTTTATGTCATTAGGATATCCCCTTATGCCATAAAAATCCAACTGTCTGTGTCTATTAGAATTCATTGGGGCCCTATAATTGTTTCCATTTTGATTCACAAATCCATGCCTTTGATTCTGATGATTTACATTCCTGAATCCTTGGTTATTTCCTGGTCCAAAATTTGAGTTGATATTATTGTCCCTTGGACCATAATTATGATCCCTATTATTATGATATCCATTATACATCCTTCCATTATTTTGATGTCTATACTGTTCGTGTTGGTCAGATGTGTTAGGATCCACCCTATTGTTGTGGTTGTAATTTTCTCCATTGTTCCACTTTCTCCAATGATCTCTCCTTTCCCCCTCATTCATATTTTTCTCAAGTGTTCCTCTATTGTCTGGTTCAAACAAAGGGTTAGTATGATCATTGTAAAAGATATGCCCATAAACCTTCCTATGAGGGGGATTGTAAACTCCATTTCTATCATCTTCAGGAGCTGCTTCCTTTCTTGGTGATCTTATTTTGTCTCTCCATATCCCCATTTTCCTTAGTACATCCTCTAGTTGTCTTTTAAGAGCCATGACCATTTCTTCATCTTCTATTCCTGCATCATCCATCTCACAAAAAACAACATCCCATTTATTAATTCTTTTCTCCTTTTCAAATATCTCCTGAATTTGAATTATGTCGGCAATCATGTCCTCCTTGGTCAAAAGGATTCAAATTTTCATCATTGATCTCATGGCTATGATGGATTGTATCAAGGAATTGTTCACAAGCACACTCTTAATCATCCTTATAAGGGTATATCATACGTGGTAGATATGAAATCTTTGCACATGGAGTCCTTCTCTTCTTTAGACTTAAATCTAATTCAAGTTGATCTGGATGCAAAGATCTTCTACCCCACATGAAAAATTAATAACCAAAAATATAGTACCAATTTAAATTATAGAGTTGCCACCTTCTTCTTAGAAGGAAAAACTTTATTAAATCTTTTGGATTCTTTTCTCCTAGCAAAGTTTACCTTTATTACCATAAATTCAAAAAATTGTTCTTCAATGATCGCCCTAGTAGAGTTGCCAATATTTTGGTGCTAAAATTAGTAGATTGGATCTCCTATGGACTTGCCTATCAAATTCTGGGAAACTGAATTGATCTGGCCAATTAACAAGGTTTAATTAATTCAAGCTTAAACCTTCTGCAATTCTGGCTTTGCAGAACCAAGGTTGGTAGGCCTATACATTAAACTTATCCTTCAAGCTTCAAGGCTTTTTATAGTAGATAATGGATCCTAAACACTCTCTTCCTCCAAATTGTGGCAAGGAAATTGAAAGAAAACCTAAACTGAAAGATATAAATCACAAATGCTAACTGAAAGTATCAATCTATTAAGAATGTTCGTATATATGTAAATGAAAAGTACAGATGGATAGATTATCAAAAAACTATGAACAATGAACCAAATGACCATAATCCAATATAAATGAATATTAGTGCCTTATTTCCTCACAGGAAATAGAGTCAATATCATCCAATCCTTCGTACAACCTCAGAGATAGTTTTACAAGAAAACTATCACTTCAAAGGTGTTGTGGAATGAATATGCAACCTTAAAATGAATTCATATATATCTCAATTTGGACATTACATTCTCAAATGATAAATCAATTGACTGAGGCCTCAATCAACGGGATTTAACCATGCAAGATGAGAAAACCAATTGAGAATAACAACTATGAATCAAATCAGGAAACATATACATCAAACTATCACTTTAAAGAATTTCTAATGGTTTATCTGAGGGAGTGATTGTAAATGAAAATATATCTATTTCCACATGTGAAATAAAAAGGTCTACTCATATTATTATATAAGAGAAATGGTATAATTAGTTCATGTTACAGTTGTTGATCAAAAACTATTTAATCTGACTATGGTAACCTCACTTTTCTAGAGAGAGAGAGAGAGAGAGAGACCTAGGGAACCTTCGTATTGATCTTGGTATCCTTTATACAAATTCCAAAGGATGTGAAAAAGATTTAGATCAACATGATGGTTCATCTACTAACTCTAATCCCTAGATCAACAACTGAACAGTAAAAAATACAATTAAGGAATGAATTATCATCATTAAAACATGGTTATTGATCAAAAGATAATATTCATTAACTAATTCATTTAAAATCCGTTATAGATATATGATCTCTTTAACTTCTATAACATAAATTTGATGTTTGTGATGTATCATCTCTCAATATTTCCTGTAGATCACATTATTCTGTTATTCACCACCTTTGAAACCCTGCACAATGATGCCGACGTATCAAATAATAACCAAAACCCTAAGTCAACATGATAATATTATTAAAATTGAAATAAACATTAAAGAATAATGAATAAAATTCTACGTCATTTCCATCCAAGTCTTTTGCCTTTTGACTGATCTAGACATGTGTCATCCAATCGCGCTCTCAAAGAAAATAAAGATCGTACAACTCTTTGTTGTGAGTGAACATTGATCATAGATAAGAAGTGAACCGCACCATAGATCCTCATATTCGTTCATTGCTCAGAATCTGTGGGTCCCAAAACACGTGTCACTTAGTCGCGTACTCGAAGAAAATAAAGATCGTGCAACTCTTCATTGAGAGTGAACATTGATCGTAGATTAGATGATATTCAAACTGTTAGATCTTTACTATCTGCTTGTATCAGCCTTCTATGGGTCCAGGACGCATGTCAAGATTGTGTAATGGCTTAATGGGTATTCATCGCGCATCTTGGCTTTAAGCAATTACATTGACTGTCTGATCAAAAGGTACTTGTTTTCTCTTTACTTCAACCCATGACTTTAACTTTTAACCACACCTTGATCTTAGGTTTTCAAAATTCCTATGAGTCTCCAAGTCGCGAGATCATTTGCTTGACCTCAGGTTTAATACGAGATTCAACGACTACCATAGGGTCAAAGCCAAGTTTGAATGAGATCAACGGACATCACTAACTCTAAGACATAAGAGCATATTTCCTGTCAGTTTAGCAATTACGCGACCCATGCACTCTCAAAGTCATTTTTAAAAGAAGAATATTAGTGCAAAAAAGTTCATTAAAATAAATCAGAGACCGTGAAAAGAAGGATAACGACTATATTTATGAATTCAAATATAAGCAAGCCACAGGATACAAGATTTAGAACATAGCAAACCTGATAAGGTAAATGCATGAATTAACCAGATAAATGCAGAAATTAAGGCTAAAGAAAGAAATAACTTATAAAAGGAAGGGACAAATGAAAACATAATTCATAATAATGAATGCAGAATATACTTCCCTGAATTGTTTAGCTATTCAAATTTGTCTGTAAATTTGGGTAACACCACAACTAACTAGATTAAAAGATATCAAAAATATAAAAAGAGAATGAAGAGAAGAGAATTAGGAACCTGTCTCACATGTGGGGTTAATTAGTGGATAAGGACAGGTTTGTGTATTTCTTTTTTTTTTTTTTTCTGTTCTTCTAGTTTGCCCTTCTCGCATTGTAACTCTTTTTTGTGTTTAATAAATTTTTACCTCTCTTTTAGCTTAAGAGAATTACTAATCTAACAATAAATTGAAGTAGCTCACTAGCTAGGATTTCATCATGGCGTGTTGTTTTTCAAAAGGAACATTGTAATCTAAAAGATGCATTTCCATCCATAGTTAATGCATATCTATAAAAAATTTGTATGGGTCTACATACAGAACACTAAGTGCACACATGGAAGAAAATACCACATATGCTAGAAGTGCGTAGGAAACTAGAAATCACTCTAAACTAATGATTTTAAGGAAAATATTGAAATAACAATAGAAAGAAATATGAAACCCTTGTGCATTAGAGGCTTCAAACACTTGCATTAGGGAATAGCGAATGTGTGTGATTACAATGGATCCTACCAGAGTAGTCAGACCCCTAGATTGGTCTTCAACCTCCTTGGGAGGTCAATCAAGGAATGGGATTGGATAGCTAATCCAAGAATGTTAAGGCTCTATTTTTTGTTAGATTAAAGTTAATGATGTTAGTATATGGATTAAATATGATTGTGGCATTAAAACATGTGTTGAGATGACACAAAGATGTGATTTTATTTTACTATGGTTGAGATACTAATATTGATGTTGAAATGGAATGTTATCATGATTTATCTGTTAAAATGCCTTGAAGGTAATAGCAATGATGCCCTAGCTTGCGGGTCATCAAGCATTCCAAATGCAAAGATGTAAACAATGCCAGTATTAAACAGTGAGCTCATAAACAATGCATGATGCCCTAGCTTGCAGCCCGCAAGCCATCAATACATTTCCTTATGAAATGATCATAAACGGGGAGTACCACATAGTGAATATCAACATCAAAACAAATAAAGAGAGATCAAACACTTCACACAATGCCTTGAAGGTAATAGCAATGATGACCTAGCTCTCAAAGCTCACAGGTCATCAAGCATTCAAAATGTAAAGATGTAAACAATGCAAGTATTAAACAGTGAGCTCATAAACAATGCATGATGCCCTAGCTTGTAGTCCGTGAGCCATCAAGACATTTCCTCATGCAATGATCATAAACGGGGAGTACCACATAGTGAATATCAACAGAAAAAAAATAAAGAGAGATCAAACAATTCATACAATGCCTTGAAGGTAATAGAAACAATGCCCTAGCTCTCAAAGCTTGCGGGTCATTAAGCATTCCAAATGAAAAGATGTAAATAATGCCATTATTAACATTCATATTGTGCCATTAAATTAAAAAATGCCATCAAAATGAAATTGAGTTAATGAGAAGACAAAGCTCAAATGCCTACCTCAAGTCATGGCTTCCATATGCCAAGCTTCCAAATTGAGCTTGAGATTCACAATAGAAGATCTCTCTTCGTGCACGCAGCTTGATCTACCATAGTTAGGGCCCTCTTCGCGTAGGCACGCAACTCGATCACGAAAAATTAGAAATGAGCCTTTATTTTTCTTTTTCTTTTTGTTTATAATCACACAGGTTTCAAAATCATGGTGATACCATCACTAATACGACAAAATCGGTGGCACTTGGAAAAAAACACAAAAATCATACACAAATTGTAGTGCCATTGCAAATTGGCATCAAAATTCGACCCCAAATGTTGTAGTGCTCATACACCTCTAACTGTCATGAGGTTACTGCAGTAAGGTGACAGTCATAGAAGTTTAGAGATCTTGTTTTGCATCTACTGATTTGTTCCTATGATGAATGGATGGATAAACTAGTTGGATCATATGAGTTGATTGGTGTTCTAGGTTGGTCTACATCAGTAACTGCAACTGGGCTAATAGGCATAATAGACCTTGGGGACACTTTGTTATGGGGTGGTCATTGGAATTATTTGTATCTCTATGGGCATAATGGGGTTGTGCATGGGGTTCACCTCGCGAACTGGATCTAACAGAACAAATGGTTTAGTCCTAGGATGAATGGTTTGAAAGATGCACCATTGAGCAACTTTCAACTGAGTAGCAATGTAACTTTTTGCACCAACTGAGATCAATTCTCCAAATGGAATCCAAGTGGAATATCCCATAACTAAGATACATACTCATAGGCCTTTCCAAGATGGTCCTTGTGCACTTCACGGATCTATGATATCCCTCACGAGGTCTGATATATCACTCTCCAAAAATTGCTGCCCAATTTGGCTTAGTGCACCTTGGGAACACTTTGGTCTGACATGCCCCAGAATTTTCTTGATGCTATGTGAGAAAAAAAGGTCTCCACTAGCATTTACCCAGCCAACTAGAGCCAATGGAGCTAACTATTTGGTCCCACAATGAATGGTTTGAAAGATGCACCATTGAGAAAATTTCAACTGAGCAACAATGCAACATTTTTCACCAACCGAGATTGGGTTGCCAAATGGAATCCAAGTGAAATATCCCATAATTGAGCTATGTGCTTGTATTCCTTCCCTATATGGTCCCTATGAACTTCATAGGTCTCTGATATCCCTGATGAGGTCCCATATATCACTCTCCAAAAATCACTGCCCAATTTGTCTTAGTGCACCTTGGGAACATTTTGGTCCGACATGCGTTGAAACATTCTTGATGATACGTGAGTGAAAAAAATTTACTTCACTAGCATTGTCCCGGCCAACTGGAGCCGCTGGAGCTGATGGTTTGGTCCCATGAGGAACGGTTTGAAAGATGCACCATTGAGAAAATTTTGATGCATCTTTCAGCTCAGCAACAATGCAACTTTTGGCACTTTTACGTCAATGATATTTATAACTTTGCAAACATGACCAATGTGACTTAGATGAACTAAATACACCATTCTTATGCTAGGTCGACCTTAATTGACCATTTTGACCACTTTGAACCACCATTGGGTAATAGGGCTTAATAAGTCAAATGGTTACATAATGGGATAAACGTAAGTCTAATGAAATCTATATTACATTTGAAATCTATTAAAATTGAATTGTAATGCATGAAAATGAAATGTTTGGCCATATCATAATTGTTTTTTAACCAAGTCAAATATTTGCATTTTTACATGTATTTCATCATTATACAAGCTTGACTATACACACCACTTTTTCATACAAATACATTGTATATCATTGATACAACCATATTGTGAATAAATATATCAATGTTAAAAAAATTCTGAGATACGAAATTACTAAAAATATTAGATACACAACTATATATCAAAAATAAGCGTGTCATTTATGCTCCTAAAGCATATAATTTTAAAAAATGGTACTCGATGACATCTACATTGCAATCCTTGCATTCTGAAGCCACAAGAATATTTAATAAAGAAAATAAGAAGTTTATAAGTTGAAAAAAAGATTAAGAATGTTTAAGTAACTAAACGAACCAAAGAACATGACTAGCCAATGCATAGTGATATTTATCATCATTTTTGATGAGCTAATAAAATTCACACCTCAATCTTCTATATCTATCATATATGTATCCAACTGCACTTACAATCCACATACAAAACCAAGTTTATTGGCTCAAAGAAATGATGAAGAAAACTGCAATTAATGTATTGAACGTAAGTGTAATGAACATGGAAAACCTTGCAGTGAGTTACACTTACCTACTAAAGTGTGCCTGAAGGGTCATCTCTCTACTTGAGGGTATTCAATATTGATTCATGATCAACAGTACTAATAGTCCAAAGTTCTTTTGTCTTTGGTTTTCCTTGATGTTTCAAAAACTTAACATTGGCTGCTATAACAAGGTATGAATACATGAGAATGGTTTTGAACTTCTCATAGTCTTCAAACGTAGGAATACCATTATTTATAATCATTTATGTGTGCAACCATGTTCTCACAACAACATGTGAACCTTTTGGATATGTGAACATATCATCATCTGTCATTGGTTGTACAAGCTTCTGTTTTCCTCATACACAACATGCTAACTAGTAATTCGATCTCTCATCATTTCCTTGTGGTGCAACCAATGAAAAAATGTGTCCTGGCTGTAGAAGATTTGAAATGTGGTCATATTCAAGTGAACAATCCATGTCATCATTTATTATAGAGAGTGTGACAGATAAAGGAGTTAGATAATGCATAACCCACGTATCGACCCACTCACTTGACTCACACTGATCACAATCACACTGAAGACACCTTGGACAAAAATAAGCCAACTTTCATGTCCAAATGGTCCATGTACTAGCATCTGAGATTTGAAACAAATGCATTTTGAAGAATATTTCACTGTTTGACAATCCAACCTATCTCCTATTGTTCCCAACTCAGCCAACCAAAATTATCTGCACACTGCTGAATCAAGAGTCCCCTATGACAATGTTCAAGTACACCAATCAAAAATAGAATGAGCATCAATGAACTTTGCACCTAAAATCCCCAATTTCTCCTTAACAAGAGTTCTCTTTACACATTCACCTACTCCATCTGTTGATTAAATAATAAATTTTTGATGGAGATGATGAAGACCGAGTGAAACCGAGTATCATGATTGTAGAAATGGTTAGATCAGTTGTTGTTTTTTCATTGATGTCAAGCAATTGATTAATTGATTTTTATTGTGTTACCATATCTTAAGAGGAGAAGTTAAATGGGTGACAAATACAGTTTAGAAAATGATGAAGTAATGATGTTTTAGTTGTTTTCTACTATATATTTGACGTTATCAAATCAATACATTTGATTGATCAAGTCGGGAACTGCAAATGAATTAAGTTATGACTGAAAATGATACTTCACCGAGCTAGATTGAGTCAGTGGGTAGAATGATATGTGATTCGGTTATAGTTACCGAGCACTGAGCACCGAGAGCAAGTTAGACATCGAGCAGTTAAGAAGTTGGTTATCGAGTTGCAAAGCAAGTTTTACCGAGTACATTATACTGATATTAAATGATAATGAAATCAAATTTAATATGAAGTAATGATGAGATGGATGAGGAAATGAATTAAATGAATTTTGTTACAAGATATATGAATGGAAAAATTCAATGTGAATATCTAAGGCAAAGATCAAGCGGTTATACAGAAAAGTGAAAGTTCCAAGAAAAGTTACAAGCTCTGAGGTAAAAGTGACATGGTTTACCGAGTTGAGAAATATGAAGAATATGATCGAATGAATGAGTGAAAAGGAAGGAAAATCAAATTAAGGAGATTAAGAGGAAAAAGTATGTCTATTAAAGGAATGAGAATTACACAGAGTGTAAGGCTACTGGTGAATTGAGAAGAGAAGGAAAGAAGTTGAAGAGAAACATTTACCAAGCAGAATAGAGAAAGACAGATCAAATAATCTATAGTCTGAGAAAGAGATCAATGGAGTATGTGATGTCAATATTCAATTAAGCATAAAGGATTTGATCCAAGTATAGTGAGTTGCTAATTTTTACAGATCAAAGTTTATTGTTGCTTTTTAATATTTGTAACCGAGAAATCTCTTAACCGATTGGATTTAACCATCCTATTTGTAAAACCTACACTTAGGTGACATTCCAAAAGAGTGTTTGAAGACCTTTAACAAGGCCACTCCTAATAGGGTGAATATCTTAACAGATCTAAGGTAAATCCCTTAATAGGGTCACATTTAACAAATGTGTTTGTAATCTTTAACAGGATAAGTTCTTAACCGAGCGTACTTGAGAAGGGTACATTTTTATTGTGGATTACATTTCCCACAGAGGTTTTTATCAAATTGGGTTTCCTCCTTAAATCTAGTGTCAATGATTTATATCATGCGTTAATGAGTTAATCTGTTGTCGCTAAGTTTGAATGATTAATTTTTTCTTATGTTATTTGGTGAATTGGTTATTTATTGTATTCAGTACTTACCAATTGATAAATGAGTTCAGTTTTAAGAGTTTAAGTTTGATTTGTCTGATTCACCCCCCCCCTCTTAATGGGACCAACAATTGGTATCAGAGCTCTACTACTCTGAAGTGATAAGTTTAAATGACTTGAGTTAAGATCTAAAGATGTATAAGAGGGAAGCACCAAAGCTAAATAGGGATCTTTTCTCTACATGTAAAAGTAGAATGAGGTTGCATGTGTCTGGAGTAGGAGAATATGCACTTTACTATCTTGAGAATGAATATGTAGCACCAACTACTGCACCTTTGACTATCAGTGAGAAAAGAAAGAAAAAACACACAAGTCTTGATTGAGATTGCATCTACACTTACTGACCAGGAATATGATAAGGTTGATGGTTGTACTACTGTGAAACATATGTGGGATAAGATTGTTTTGACCTATGGTGGAGATCAACATGTTCAGAAGGCTAAAGCAAAAATTTTGAGAGAAAAATTTGACTCTATGAGGATGAAGAAAGGAAGGAGATAACATAATAAAATATAGTACAAGACTTAAGGAGACTGTAAATTCTATCAGAGGAGCCGGTGGTATCATAATAGAGGATGATGTGACAAGAAAAATGTTGAGAACTCTGCTATCGAGTTATGCTATTCATGTATCTTCTATACAAGAGCCAAGATCTATACCCGAGATGAATGTTTCACTGGATGCCACTATTGGTAAGTTAACTGCATTTGAACTTAATGATTTTAAAAATAGTGTGCCTGCTATTTCTAAGGTTGAATCTTCATTTAAGTTTACTTTAATGATTGGAAAGGCTAGGGAAGTTGTTGCTAGAGATGGTTATTTGAGCAGTGCTAGTGAGAAATTTTATAGTTGCACTGAAGGGCTTGAAGAGATATGTATTGAATGTGATGAGAATGAAAGAGAATTTGAAGCTTTGTTGGATAGAAGGATACAAAGAGGCAAAGGCAAATACCAAGGTAAGTTACCCTTGAAATGTTTTAATTGTGATAAAATTGGTCACTTTGTATCTAACTGTCCAGAGAATGATAAGGAGGAAAAGAAAGATAAGGACAAGAGAGAAAATAGATTCAGGAGATACATAAACTACAAAAATAAAGGTAAGAAATCTTGTTATATTTCTAATGAAGGAAAAAGTGATGATGATTCTATTGAGAGAAATGAGGAAAGAGAAGTTGTTTATGTTGCTATAAAGGATGATTTTGATGAAGAAGAACCTAGAGCCCTAATATCACAAGTAAGTAAGAATGAAACATGGATTATAGATAGTGGTTTTTCATATCACATGACTGGTGACACACTTAATTTTATTTCCTCAGAAAAGCATGATGGAGGTTATGTTAGATTTGGTAATGATGCTCCATATCCTGTGAAAGGAAAAGGATCTATAATTCTACTGAATAACACAATATGTGATGATGTCTATTGGGTTGAAGGATTAAAGTATAAATTGTTGAGTGTTGCATAGCTTAACAATACAGGTCACCGAATGGAATTTGATAATGGAAGAGTGAAAGTATTTGACAAGAAGAGAAATCTAATTGCTTTTGGAGAACAATCTAAAGGTAATCTATTTTATCTTGATACTTCTATGAAGAGTTTACTATTTTCTAAAGTTGATGATGTTTGGTTACAGCACAAAAGGCTTTGTCATGTTAATTTTGACAACTTAATATAAGTGAGTAAGAAGAATAGAGTAAGAGGACTACCGAGACTTGAAAAACAAGAGAATTCTATGTGTAGAGAATGTCAGATGGGTAAGAGAAATAAATATAGCTTTGCAAGAAATACTTATGTTACACAAGGAATTTTGGATTTAGTTCATACTAATTTATGTGGACCAATGAAAACTCAAAGCTATTATGGAGATAAATATTTTTTTTATTTGTGGATGATTATTCAAGAATGATGTATGTAATGTTTTTAAAATAAAATATGATGCATTTCAAATGTTTAAGTGGTATAAGGCCCGAGTTAAAAAATAAGTTGGAAGACAATTGAAATGTTTAAGATTCGATAGAGGAGGTGAGTTTACTTCTGATGAGTTTACATTTTTTTGTAATGAGAATGGAATCAAGAGACAGTTATCAGCACCGAGGACACCATAGAAGAATGGGATTGCTAAGAGAAGAAATAGATCCATTATTGATTGTGCTAGGACATTGATGATTGAAAAAGGAGTTTCACAGAACTTATGGAGGGAAGTTGTGAGTACTGTTGTTTATACATTGAACCAAGTACAAATGAAGAAAGGTACCAACAAGACACCTTATGAAATCTAGTATGATCACAAACCTATTGTTAGTTACTTCAAAATCTTTGGGAGAAAATGCTATATTTTGAACGATTCTAGAGAAGACAAGTTTGATTCAAAAGGACATGAAGGGATATTATTAGGATATTCTACAAAGAGTAAATCTTACAAATGTTTAAACAAGGTTACTAACAAAATGGTGGAAAGTGCAAATGTGAGAATTGATGAATTTGCAAAAAGGAATGAAGAATAAAGTAAGAAGGAACATGATGATTACGAGAATTTTGTATATGTACAAAATGATGCACCTGAAACTTTATCGAGAGCACCTATCGAGGAGGAAGATGAACAAGAAGTTACATAACCGAATGTTGATATTGATGAACCAAAAGCTACCGAGCCTATTTTGGAAAAGTATGTAAGAAGGCACCATTCCCCAAGAAAGATTATTGGAAATAAGGAAGATGGAGTGATGACAATGAGAAAGGCCAGAGAGAATACATGTTTGATATCTTCATTTGAGCCGAAGATAGTTATGGAAGCACTAGATAATGAGGATTGGATGAAAGATATGAAAGAAGAGTATGATCAAATTGAGAAGAATAAGACATGGACTTTAGTACCCAAGCCTAAAGACAAAAATGTGATTGCTACTAAATGGATTTTTAGAAGCAAAATGAATGAGCATGGAGAAGTTATTAGAAATAAAGCTAGATTGGTTTGCAAAGGCTATGCACAAAAAGAAGGAATTGACTATGGAGAGAATTTTTCACCTATTGCTAGACTGGAAGGAGTTAGAATAATTCTAGCATATTCTTCTTACAAAGGATTCAAGGTATATCAGATGGATGTTAAGTCTGCATTTCTGAATGGGATACTTGAGGAAGAAGTATACATTGAGCAACCTGAGGGATTCATTGAGAACACAAACACGAACAAGGTATGTAAGTTACATAAAGCCTTATATGGATTGAAACAAGCACCTTGAGCATGGTATGAGATACTGTACTCTTATCTAATCAAAATAGGATTTCAAAGAACAAGTGATAACAATAATGTTTACTTGAAATGTGACAGTGATATTAAAGTTTTGATTGCTAAATTTTTTTTTGATGATATTATATTTGGAGGCAATGACACTTTATCCAAAGGATTTGCTGATGAAAAAGGAAAAGAGTTTGAGATGTCAATGATTGGAGAGATTAAGTTCTTTCTAGGTTTGCACATATAGCAAGTTACTGGAGGAATCTATATTACACAAGCCATATATATCAAAGAGATTCTGAAAAATTTTGGTATGGAAGATTCCAAATATGTTGGAACATCGATGGTTACTGGATGTAAATTATCAAAAGAGGATGAATCACAAGAGGTGGATAATACTCTTTACTGATCCATGATTGGTAAATTATGATATGGTGTTCATAGCAGACCTGATATAGCACATGTTGTTGGAATTGTTGCAAGATTTTCTTCTAATCCGAAGGAAACACATATGTATGCAGTAAAAAGAATTTTGAGATACCTGAAAGGCACATAAGAGTTTGGATTACTATACAAGAAAGGAGGTACTTTTGATCTGCAAGTAGAAAATGATGCAGATTGGGCTGGAAATGTTGATGACAAAAAAAGTACTAGTGGAGGAGCATTATTTCTAGGTGAAAGATTGGTTACATGGTTGAGCAAGAAACAAAGTTGTATTTCACAGTCTACTGCTGAGGCTGAATATGTTGTTGCTGCTATGAATTGTGCAAACATAGTATGGATTAAGAAATTACTTGAAGGTATGAAAGAAGAGATCACAGATCTGGTTATTTTTTTTTTTTATAATACAAGTGCTATTAACATATAAAAGAGCCCGGTTATGCATTCAAAGACCAAGAACATTTCTATCAAGTATCACTACTTGAGAGAGAAAGTTCAAGAGAAGACTATGAAATTGGAATATGTGAATTCAAAGGAACAATTGGCTGATATCTTTACGAAGCCACTACCTAAGGATGATATTGAGTATCTAAGAGGTAAATTAGGGGTTCTTCCCCTATCCAATGTTCACTAAGGAGCATGAGGCATGTTGCATCAATTCTATATTTCATTAGAATATCTATTTCTGAATTGATGTTAGTATGACACACTTTAGGTGATTCCTGAAGTTGTGAAAAATATTTTTGTATGTAATGTCTTATGAGTACATGTTAGGTATAATCCACTACTGAAACAAGTTTTCAGGAGTATGACTTTTTGGCATTGTTGTCAAAGAGGGATAATAACGAATGGATGACATTTATCTATAGAGATATATTGAGGAAGAATGAATTGCTAATATTTACTCATGAAGGAGATTTAGAGTGTATGTTACAGAAATAAAAGATTTATCCAAGAGGGAGATTCAGATCAGAGAGATCAAAGTGGAAACAAATATATCAACTCAGAGGGAGTAAAATTATGTATTTGAGAGCTGCCATCATAAATTGCTATAACATTGTTATAGTGGTTTCCATCAATGCCAAAGAGGGAGATTGTTGATTAACTGATGAATTTATGATGAAGATGATGAAGACCGAGTGATACCAAGTATCATGATTGTAGAAATGGTTAGATCAGTTGTTGTTTTTTCATTGATGTCAAACAATTGACTAATTGATTTTTATTGTGTTACCATATATTAAGAGGAGAAGTTAAATGGGTGACAAATACAGTTTAGACAATGATGAAGTAATGATGTTTTAGTTGTTTTCTGCTATATATTTGATGTTATCAAATTGGTACATTTGATTGATCAAGTTGGGACCTACAAATGAATTAAGTTATGACTGAAAGTGATACTTTACCAAGCAAGACTAAGTCAGTCGGTAGAATGATATGCGAGTCAGTTACAGTTACAGAGCATTGAGAACTAAAAGTGAGTTAGACACTGAGTAGTGAAGGAGTCAGTTACCGAGTTAAAAAGAAAGTTTTACCAAGTACAATATACTGATATTAAAGATGATGAAATCAAATTTAATGTGAATTAATGATGAGCTGGATGAGGAAACGAATTAAATGAAGTTTGTTACAAGATCTATGAATGGGAAAATTCAACGTGAAGATCTAATGCGAAGATCAAGCGGTTATATAGAAAAGTGATTTAGTTCCAAGAAAAGTTACAAGCTCCAAGGTAAAAGTGGCATGGTTTACCGAGTTGAGAAATATGAAGAAGATGATCGAACGAATGAGCGCAAAGGAAGGGAAATCAAATTAAAGAGATTAAGAGGAAAAATTATGTCTATTAAAGGAATGATAATTACACGGAGTATAAGGCTACTGGCAAATTGAGAAGAAAAGGAAAGAAGCTGAAGAACAACTTATATAGAGCAGAACAAAGAAAGACAGATCAAAGAATCTATAGTCTGAGAAAGCGATCAATGGAGTATGTGATGCCAATATTCAATTGAGCATAAAGGATTTGATCCAAGCATAGTGAGTTGCTAATTTCTATAAATCAAATTTTATTATTTCTTATTAATATTTGTAACAGCAAAATCTCTTAATCGAGTGGATTTAACCGTCCTATTTGTAAAACCTAGACTTAGGTGACATTACAAAAGAGTGTTTGAAGACCTCTAACAAGGCCACTCCTAACAGGATGAAGATCTTAATAGATCTAAGGTAAATCCCCTAACATGGTCACATTTAGCAAATGTGTTTGTAATCTTTAACAAGATAAGTTCTTAACCGAGCGTACTTTAGAAGGGTACATTTTTATTATGGGTTACAATTCCCAAAGAGGTTTTTCCCAAATTGGGTTTCCTCGTTAAATATGGTGTCAATGAGTTACATCATGTGTTAATGAGTTAATATTATGTTGTTAAGTTTGAATGATTAATTTTTTATTATGTTATTTGGTGAATTGATTATTTATTGTATTCAGTACTTACCGAGTGAATCAATGAGTTCAATTTTAAGAGTTTACGTTTGATTTGTTTGATTCAACCCCCTCTCAATGGGAACAACACCATCATGCTCCCCTTTTCCATGTCTGATCTCAAAAAACTCCAAATATGAGGTAGACCTCTCTCTACATGCATTCTACACAACCAATAAAACATACAAGCATTTTTGAATTGACCTATGCAGTTATCTGACCAAATGAGATGTCTATCCATAGCAATATCATTTTCCCACACCCACTCAAAATAATTCTCAAATCAATGTTGGACATACTCGTGAGAGTGAGATCTATCATCACTCATATAAAATGGTATTCTCTAATTATCTTTCAGTCATCTTCTGTACTATCAGGGGAATGTCTATATGTTATGTGCACAAAAATAGCAACCTGAATAGAATTGTAATATTGAGCTTGCAGCCCATTTTGGGGCTGCAATGTATAGTTCTCTACAAATTCAATGACCAATATAATAATGTCAATCAGGAAAGTGTCCTTACAAATCTTGAATTGTTTATCCAACCACTAAGACCTGTGACTATGCCTTGCATACTTGTAAAAAAATTCTTCTTGAAATCTGAAATAAAATTAGCTACATTGCATTCTTTTGTAACCAACTCACATCTAGAGCCTTCACCTCCAATTTTCAATGTATATTTAACTGTTTCATATACCTTTTTTTGGAAAATTGTCTTTCCAAAATTGTGTTCACATCCCTCATGAAAACATGAAAAAAACTTCACTAACCCACCAAACTCTAAGCACTTGTCATTTAGCAATCTTGTTTATAAAAGAAACATCCATCATTTCTAAGATATAAAAAATGATCTAGCAAGTCTCTTGATGATTTTGGAAGAGCACTTGCACCACACTCCTCCAACATTTCACTAGTATGAAGAGTAGAATGAAGGGATTGTAATAGTTCATGGTGCATTAAAAACTCCACATGATATTTGCAACAACAAGTATTTCGAATCTTAAGAGGTACACAAAAAAGGCTTGAATGCTTCAAAAGCTCATTGTGATATTTGCAATGTTGGATGTGTCTCACAATTTTATTTGAAAAAAATTGTTTAACTTACCTCCAAATAATGTTTAGGATGCGGGGTGCGGTCTCAAATGCCAATTCTCAACTTCAAGACATCCTTCACATTTGGTGACACTCTTGAGTTAGATTGCCAAAATAGTTGAATATGATCCTTCACACCATCGATAAGCTTCTTATCACAAAGTGGAAGTATCCCACCATAACCTCATGTATCATTTTGAAGAGGATCATAAAGTCTTTCTCTTCTTGCAAGTGATATATCCAAATTTTTACGATTTAGGTTCAATTCAAAACAAGTTTGTCTCATCAAATGAGCCTTTCTCAAATGATGACTTACTAAGGAGGTTGTAATAACCCTCCTAGCAGCTCTCTTGTCTTTTTCCTTGGTAGTCTTCCCAATGGAATTGAGAGCACTAAAAATATTTCTCACAATAATAGCATTCCTCTCTTTTTTCTTGTTCACACTAATCTTCAATTTGACTAGTATATGTCTCATCTTCTGCATCTTTAACAAATGTACAAACATTTGACATTGTTCGACCAATATCTTGTGTCTAAAAAATGATGAAAAAGTTTTGAAGCCCGCAACCGAACGGTTCTTTTTGATCTCTTTCCATTGAAATTGCTCATTATGTTCTCATCAATTTCAAGTAACCATTTTATTGTTCTTGAAGGTCTCAAATTTGAAGTTTGTCTTCCTTCCTCCCAAGGGACTTCATTTCTCATATAATTTAGAGATGTGTAACGCTGATTTGGTTCTTGTGCACCACTATCATTTTCAATTCCTTCATATTCAATAAGTAGATTGTCATTTCCAATGTCCACACTTCCATTGTCCACATCTACATGTTCATTTTCAAATCCTACATTTTCATCTTCAATCCATACATTCTCATTTTCAATGTTATTATCATAAATCATTTCAAATTCATGTTCTTCTTCACTTGAAACTGTACTTAAGGGTGGGCCTATGCCCTCATCTTTATTGATATTTAACATACCTTGTCTCTTGTTCCAATGGGCAACCCTATCCATCTCTATACACTTCAATCTCTTCATTTGCGAGTTCCCTCTTTGGTTTATGCTTTTGATGACTACTACTCCCCATGGTTAGACCAAAAAGGTGATGCAAAACCTTTGATAATAGAGAAATTTTCCAACAAAAAGGGTGGAAAAAGTTATTTTTTGTCTTCCACAGCTCCAGTCCCGTAAAATTATTTGCAAAAATGTGATCTCAGATTGAGGGACCAAGAGAATAATTATTTTATTTGGATGCCAGTTAGACAAATCGGATATCCGAAATCTCCTGCTCAAATTTTGCTTTCCTTCTAAAATTTCAACAATTGCAATTTTGAACTTTTTTTATTTCCATGCTATTTTCAATTTTTAATTACTATTATAAATTTCATTTTTATACTATTAATATTATATGTTTATAATATTAATATTATATTTTAATTTAATAGTAATATTATATTATTATGCTCTCTCTCTCTCTCTCTCTCTCTCTCTCTCTCTCTCTCTCTCTCTCTCTCTCTCTCTCTCTCTCTCTCTCTCTCAACCCCTTATGACAGATTATGACCCATTAAGACACATTAGAATCAAAAGGTGTGTCTTAAGGGGTCGTAATGTGTTCTAAGGGGTCCTATGACCCCTTAGGATACACTTTATAGTTCTAATGTGTCGAAGGGGGTCATAATGGGTCATAAAGGACCCTAAAGGGTCCTAAGTAGTCTAAGGAACCCTTACAATGCATTATGACCTATAAAGACACATTAGAATTATAAGGTGTGTCTTAAGGGGTCATAATGTGTTCTAAGGGGTCCTACGACCCCTCAGGGCACACTTTACACTTTATGGTTCTAATGTGTCAAAAGGGGTCATAATGGGTTGTAAGTGGGCCTAAGGCATATTAGAACTAGGCTTACAACCAATTGTGACCCATTAAGACACATTAGAACCATAGAGTGTGTCTTAAGGGGTCGTAGGACCCCTTAGAACACATTACAACACCTTAGGGCACACTATATGGTTCTAGTGTGTCGAAAGGGGTCATAATGGGTTTTAAGGGGTCCTAAGGTGTATTAGGACCCCTTACAACCAATTATGACCCATTAAGACACATTAGAACCATAAAGTGTGTCCTGAGGGGTCGTAAGACCCCTTAGAACACATTATGACCCTTTAGGGTATATTTTATGGTTCTAATATGTCTAAAGGGGTCATAATAGGTCGTAAGTGGTCCTAAGACATATTAGGACTGGTCTTACAACCAATTGTGATCCATTAAGACACATTAGAACCATAAAGTGTGTCTTAAGGGGTCATAGGACCCCTTAGAACACATTACGACCCCTTAGAGCACACTTTATGGTTATAATGTGTCGAAAGGGTTCATAATAGAATGTAAGGGGTCCTAAGGGGTGTTAGGACCCTTTACAAACTGTTATGACACATTAAGACACATTAGAACAATACAGTGTGTCTTATGGGGTCATAATGTGATTTAAGGGGTCATACGACCCCTTAGGACACACTTTATGGTTATAATGTGTTGAAAGAGGTCATAATGGGGTGTAATGGGTCCTAGGACCTATAAGTGGTCTAAGAACCCCTTACGACACATTAGAATCATAAGTTGTGTCTTAAGGGGTTGTAATGTGTTCTAAGGGGTCCTAGAACCCCTTAGGATACACTTTATAGTTCTAATGTGTCGAAAGGGGTCATAATGAGTCGTAAGGGACCCTAATGGGAACTAAGTGTTGTAAGGACCCCTTACGACCCATTATGACTTATAAATAAACATTAGAACCATAACGTGTGTCTTAAGGGGTCATAATGTGTTCTAAGGGGTCCTATGACCCCTCAGGGAACACTTTATGGTTCTAATGTGTCGAAAGGGGTCATAATGGGTTGTAAGAGGTCCTAATTGGTCTTAAGTGTTTTAAGGACCCCTTACGACCTGTTATGACCAATAAAGACACATTAGAACCATATGGTGTGTCTTAAGGGGTCATAATGTGTTCTAAGGGGATTCTGCGATCCTTAAGGGCACAATTTTTTGTTATAATGTGTCAAAAGGGGTCATACTAGGCTTTAAGTGGTCCTAAGGCATATTAGGACCGGTCTTACAACCAATTATGATCCATTAAGACACATTAGAACCATAAAGTGTGTCTTAAGGGGTCATAGGACCCCTTAGAACACATCACGACTCATTGGGGCACACTTTATGGTTCTAATGTGTTGAAAGGGATCCTAAGGCGTATTAGTACCCCTTACAACCAATTATGACCCATTAAGACACATTAGAACCATAAAGTATGTCCTAAGGGGTTGTAGGATCCCTTAGAACACATATGACCCTTTAGGGAACACTTTATGGTTCTAATGTGTCTAAAGGGGTCATAATGGGTCATAAGTGGTGTTAAGGCATATTAGGACTAGGATTACAATAAATTATGATTTATTAAGACACATTAGAACCATAAAGTGTGTCTTAAGGGGTCATATGACCCCTTTGAATACATTAAGACCCCTGAGGGCACACTTTATGGTTCTAATGTGTCAAAAGGGTTCATAATAGGTTGTAAGGGGTCCTAAGGGGTATTAGGACCCTTTACAACCCATTATGAAACATTAAGCCACATTATCATAGTGTGATCTAAGGGGGCATACGACCCCTTAGGACACACTTTATGGTTATAATGTGTCGAAAGAGGTCATAATGGAGCGTAATGGGTCATAGGACCTGTAAGTGGTCTAAGAACCCCTTACAACACATTATGACCCATTAAGACACATTAGAATCATAAGGTGTGTCTTAAGGGGTCGTAATGTGTTCTAAGGGGTCCTATGACCCCTTAGGATACACTTTCTAGTTCTAATGTGTCGAAAGGGGTCATAATGGGTTGTAAGGAACTCTAATGGATCCTAAGTGGTCTAAGGACCCCTTATGACCCGTTATGACTTATAAAGACACATCAGAACCATAAGGTGTGTCTTAAGGGGTCATAATGTGTTCAAGGGGTCCTATGACCCCTTAGGACACACTTTATGGTTCTAATGTGTCGAAAGGGGTCATAATAGGTTGTAAGAGGTCCTAATTGGTCCTAAGTGGTCTAAGGACCCCCTTACAACCCATTATGACCAATAAATACACATTATAACGATATGGTGTGTCTTAGGGGGTTGCAATGTGTTCTAAGGGGTCCTACAACCCCTTAGGACACACTTTATGGTTCTAATGTGTCGAAAGGGGTCAAAATGGGTCATAATGGGTCTTAAGGCATATTAGGATCCATTACAATGAATTCTTATCCATTAAGACACATTAGAACCATAAAAATGTGTTCTAAGGGGTCGTAGGACTCCTTAGAACATAGTATGACCCCTTAGGGAACACTTTATGATTCTAATGTGTCCAAAAGGGTCATAATGGGTTGTAAGGGGTCCTAAGGGGTATTAGGACCCCTTACGACCCATTATGACCAATTAAGGCACATTAGAATCATAAAGTGTGTCCTAAGGGGTCGTAGGACCCCTTAGAACACATTACAACCCCTTAGAATATATTTTGACCCCTTAGGGAACACTTTATGGATCTAATGTCTCTCTCTCTCTCTCTCCTAGGTATTATTGTTATAATATAAATATTAATAAATATAATACTAATATTATACTATTATACATTAGTAATATAAATAATAATAATATAATACTAATTTATATAATACAATACTAATATATAAAATATAATATAATATTAAAATATAAATAATAATAATAATAATAATAATAATAGTAATATATTAATACTAATATTACTAAATATCATACTAATATTAATATAGTATAATACTACTATTATAATATTATACAATACTAATATAATACTAATTTATTAATACTAATGCAGTATTTGGGCGGGACATATCGGATATCCGATAATACTGGATATGCAAAAATATCGGATATGCGATATTATTTCAGATATCCGATTAGCCTTGCTATTTGCCTCAAGTTTTGGCTTTGCAATGCCAAACATGGATGGTCAACCCTAAAAATGTGTTCACCATATTTCCTCTAGTCTCCAGACTTTGACCATGTAGCTGACGACTTTTTTTCTCCCGAAATTGATGAAACAAAAAGGGTTTCTTAAAGAGATTGTTAGCTTTCCATCCATATAATTACTGTCAATTTTACCAATAGTTAGTAGATGAGGTTGGCAGGGACAAGAGAAAAATATGGTAGAGGAGCGGCGGCAACGGTTGGGAAGAGAATCTTTTCGACAACACTCTAGTTTTGACTATGGCGACCGAACCACCCGTAGATGGCCTCAGTACGAAACTCCTTTTGCAACTATTCTGCCTTTAATGGGCCTCGTCAGGATTGGAATAATATTCAGAGTAACTCCTCAAATGGTTTCGGGCATGGTAGGGTTTGGGAGAATAGGAGGATGAATCCCTATAGTAAATCCCTCCCAGCCCAAAATGTTTTAAATTTCCATCAAATCGAGAAGAAGTTTTGGAGGCCAAAATCCCCTCTGGCTGTGGCTTGCGATTCTCTCCAGGTGAGTAACAATGTGAAACATGTTTTTTCTTTATCTATCTTAGTCGAAAACCCACATTGGGCTAAATATTTATGCTCTTTGTCTGAGTCTGCCTTTGTTTTAAAGTGGATGGGCCCATGGCCATCTTTAAGTCTGGTCAAAGTCTGGTGTATGGCACAATGGCAATCCTTTTGTTCTATTAAACCCCTTATGAATGGTTTTTATATGGTCACCTACTCCTCAAAGCAGGATAAGCTCTGGATCCTTGCCAATGGCCCTTACCTTATTAATGGTCAAGGTGTATTTATCAAGGACTGGCACCCAAATTTTAACCCCCTAGAGGAAAAGGTCAAAGAGATCCCTATTTGGTTCAAACTCTTTAATCTCCTACAGGAATACTGGGGTTCAGAAACCCTAAAAGCTATAGGGGATCAGCTCGGGACCTTTGTCAGATCGGAGGAGGTCATTAATTACCCTGATCTCTCCATATGCCCTAGGGTTCTAGTCTAGAGACAAGAATGTTATAAGTTCCCTGATTTCCTTGTCTTAGGCTCTGGTAATGGTGAATGGAAACAACAGCTTATAGTGGAAAGTGGGGAGGACGGAGAAGGTATAAATGTGAAAGAGAAATCAGGCGAGGTGGGTAAGGCAAAAGGTTTGGAAGTAGATAGGTTTATTGATGACATTGTAATGAGATCGGAGAAGAATGCCAGTGATGATGAATCCTTATTTATGGAAAGCTTTAAGGTGGGCTGCCCTGACGCTCAACTATTGGAGTTTGCTTCAGATTCTTGGGCTGAAAACAAAAAAAAATCTATACACTTGATCTTTAGGGGTGACGAGGTTGATGAGGGAAGTGATGAGCCGGATCTTTTCTCTACACAAGTGGTACGGGAAACCCCTCCTTTGGTTGCCTTGGTCACTCCAGGAGTTTCTTCTGATCAAAGGGATAGGGCAGAGGGGGAAGTTCTGGAATAGTCTTCGGATCATATCCAGTCTTGTCCAATATTGGGATAGTTGGTCAGTGTTGTTCCGCACACTGGAGTTTGTCAGGAATGGCCGACTGAGGTGGATGTTTTTATCCTTGACTCTGTGCAAGAAGACAAGCTTGATGATAATGACAGTGTAGGTATGGAGGGGATGAATAGGGGACAGTATCCCCTAGATGATGCTAAATGTCCTTATGGGTATGGTACGCATCTATCTCCGGACCATTTCAGAAGTAACAATGATGAGGAGCCAATCTTTAAAGACATTGAAATTTCCCCAATAAGAAATCTTGATAGCTCCTTTGAAGCTGTGAGAGACAGTGGTGGGGATTTAGTGGCTTTGGGTTCAGACTTTAAGTCTTAGGACGAGGAAGGCATGTGTGATGAGCTGGGGTTTTCAGACTCACCGGGTATAATGGACCAAAGAAGGGTGGAACAAACATCATCTAGTTTATCTAAGCCCAAGTTAGGGGAAAAGAGCAAGAGAGGGCGAAAATCTAATAAGTTTCTTCTGGAACTTGCAGGGAGTGCTTCTAATCAAGCAAAAATTTTCAGGTCGGGAAAAGGCTATGCCTTTTCCTGGCATCTATGACGATCCTCTCATGGAATGTCAGGTGCTGCAATGCCCTTGACAAGATTCATCTGATCAAGCATTGTCTTGATCAGGTGAGGCCTGACATTGTGTTCTTACAGGAAACTAAAATTAAAGATAGTGACTTTGGTTGGTTTTTAAAAAGTTTTTCTCATTGGGGTGGGGCCTTGAGTGGAGTGTATGGCACTTCCAAGGGTCTTGGGGTGTTGTGGAACTCTAGTATGGTGGATGTCAAAATAGTGGATAAAGGGCGTCTCTGGCAGCATTGTGAGATAAGCTCTAAATAGCTTTTGGCTAAATTTTCAGCTTTCAATATTTATGGACCGAATAGTCCTGCCCTTAAATCACAATTATGGAAATATTTATCAGCCATTGTAAATAACCAGGATGGGGGGCTCTCAATCCTAGGTGGAGAATTTAATGCAATTAGGTGCCCTTCGGAGAAAAAAGGTGGTGTTGGATGGGTAGGGTAGAGTCAAAAAGATTTTGATGATTTTATAAACTCCAATGGTCTTTTAGAAGTCAACTCAAGTAATGGCAACTTTACTTGGACAAACCGTAGGAGTGGCTTCTTAAACATCGCAGAGAAGTTGGATAGATTCTTACTGGCTGGAAATTGGGATGAAGTGAATTGGATCTATAATGCAGAAATCAGACCGTTGATGGGGTCAGACCATTATCCTATTTGCTTAAAGATTCAAGAGGATGCTACCCCTATCTGTGCCCCTTTCAAGTTTGAAGCAATGTGGCTTCGGGCTGATAATTTCTTGGGTAAGATGAATCCGTGGTGGAGAAAAACACCTAAAAGAGAAGGTAATAAGGATTTCCTTTTTAAAAAAAATTTACAGTTCCTCAAAGAACAACTTAAGATTTGGAATAGGGAGGAATTTAGGAATATTTTTGTAGAAAAATTAGCTATTGAAGCAGAATTAGAAGGTTTGAACTCAAAGCTGATAGCTGATGGAATGTGACGGGAGGAATATTTGGAGGAGGTGAGCCTTTCCAAAAAATATAAGGAAGTTTTGGCAAAGGAAAAAAAAATTTAGCGGCAGAAATCTAGGGAAACGTGGCTAAAAGAGGGGGATCATAATACAAAGCTTTTTCATAATGCTACTAAGGTAAAAAGATCTCAAAATAGAATCTTCTCAATTAAAAATGGGAATAGTAGGGTCCTTTTTGAGCCTACAGATATTAATATGGAGGCAGTTAACTACTTTCAGAATATTTTTGGTTCTCCCACTCCTCTTTCAAATGTTGATTCTGACATCCTTGATCTTATCTTGAGATGTATCTCTGATGTGCAGAATTCGGCCCTTAGTAAACCGGTCTCTTTATCAGAGGTGAAGGATACTCTCTTCAATTTGGGAGGGGATAAATCTCTGGGCCGTGATGGTTTTTTGGCCATTTTCTTTCAAAAATCCTGGTCGATAGTAGGAGAGGAGATGTGGGAAGTGGTGGAAGAATCCCGGGCTGAAGGTTTATTTTTGAAAGATTTCAATAACTTTTTTTTTCCTTAATTCCAAAAAAAGCAGAGAGAGTGTCCTTTGATGACTTTCGACCGATAGCTTTGTGCAATACTATTTACAAGGTTATCTCTAATGTTATGGCTAATCACCTAAAGGTGGTTCTCCCCTCTATTATTTCCCCTGAACAAAGTGGCTTCATGGAAAATAGATCTATTTATGAGGAGGTTGTGGTTTCCCATGAGGCAATCCATACTGTTAGAACAAAATGAGTAGAGAAGATGATGATCAAATTGGACATTCACCAAGCTTATGATAATGTCCATAGAGGCTTTCTGATCAGTGTGTTGAAAAAGTTTTGTTTTTGTGACTCCTGGCTTAAATGGGTAGGAAGTTATATTAATACTCCTAGAATCTCTATTTTGATGAATGGTAGCCCCCAAGGTTTTTTTGAAACTAATATGGGGGTACACCAGGGCTATCCAATCTCCCCCTTTCTGTTCATTATTTTGGCTGAAGTTTTGGGGAGACTTATCTCTAGCAAATGTAGTTTGGGCCAATGGAAGGGTATTAAAGTAGCGGATGGGGTGGATCCTATTTCCCACTTACAATTTGTGGATGACACCTACTTAATGGGGGATGCTTATTTAAGGGAAGCGAGGATGATAAGAAAGACTATTGATTCTTACAGTGTTGTATCGGGTCAGAATGTTAATTGGAACAAATCTGAGGTTTTCTTTTTCAATACTAGTCAGGGAAAGCAGACGTAGATTTGTGGGATCCTTGGTATGCGAATGGGTAAACTTCTGGGCAAGTATCTTGGCATCCCATTATTTGGTGGAGCCTACAAGTCTCATCTCTGGAAAGACCTTACAAAAATCTATTTAAAATGCCTAGATGGTTGGAAGAATAAATGCCTCTCTTTTGTTGGGTGCATTCTAATGTTACAATTGGTGGTCTCTGCTATTTCGGTGTTCTCTATGAGCTGTCTCAAGTTACCTAAATAGGTGATTTCCTATCTAGAACGGAGCATGAGGAAATTATTTTGGAATGGCTCAAGTAATGATGATAAAATCTCACTCCTTGCTTGGGATAAGATATGTAAACCTAAAGTTTCTGGGGGTGCTAGTATTAAAAATTGGAATCTTATGAATCTTGCTCTTGGTGCTAAGATGGTTTTGAATATGTATGCTAATTCGGATATGTTTTGGGCTAAAATTCTTAAATCCAAATATCTTTATTCGATGGAACCAAATAGAATTCTCACTATTAGGAACACCCCTAAGGGCTCGACTATTTGGAACTTCATCCTAGATTGTAGACAGGTTATTACTAATCACTTGTCTTGGTAGGTTGGTGATGGGAGATTAACTTCATTCTAGAAGGACTCTTGGAATGGATACCCATCCTTGAATGAGGATGCCTCTCTCCATGAGGTGATGAACATTTGCATGGATGCTTGGGGTGAGAAGTTGGTGGACTATGTCGTAAAGAATCCAGACTCTTTGGGATCACAGTGGACATGGAAGGGTGGAAGTCAATTGGGCCTCAATGGCCATCAGTATGCTCTCCTAAAAATAGTTTTTGAGAGTAGAGAGGTTATAGTTATTGACAATGTTGACTCCTTGATTTGGTGTGCTTCCAAGAGTGGTCAATATTCAGTCAAACTTGGGTATAAAATTATGGATAACCCAATCAACATGGGGAGTAGCCTACTAAATTATGTTGGGGGAAGGATTGCCTCCCTAAAGTTGGCTCCTTTGCATGGTTGGCTATGCGGGGTTGCATCTTGACAGGAGAAAGAAGGAAAAGTATGGTTTTATTGGTCCTACTAAATGTGTCCTTTGCAGGGAAGCAAATGAGCATGTAGATCATCTTTAGGTTCAATGTAAATTTGCTAATGCTTGCTGGGATATGATTAATAAAAAGTTGTATTGGTCAGGGCCCCTATAGAATTCAATCAAGGAGTTGTTTCTTAGCTGGCCTTGGAAAAAACCAAAGTATGTCTTGTCTAAGGTATGGAAAATTTTTCCTTCTATTGTGGTTTGGGAGTTATGGAAGGAAAGAAACCGTAGGATTTTTTAGGACAAGGAGGAATCCCTTGAAAGGGTCATGTTTAGAATTAATTCTTCCATTGAGGAGGTGTTGGGTGCCTCAAATTTTCTACTTAAGTCTTCAAATCCTTTTAATTTAGCGGATAGGAGAATCCAAAGTTAATGGCCGTCTACACGCATTCAATTTAGGAATGGTCATCTCTAGCCTAGGAAACATATGTCAGGCAGAGAGATGATCAAATGGGAAACCCCAGAATGGGGCTGGCTGAAAGTCAACTTTGATGGCGCTTCTAGAGGGAATCCTGGCCCCTCTGGTGTAGGTGTGATTATTCGTGATTGGACTGGTAATATTCAGGCATATGATGCCCAAAAGTTAGAGGTGGGAACTAATAATGTGGCAGAGGTGAAAGTGGCTATTTTGGCCTTGAATTTGTGTTTAAAAATGGACCATCAAAAAATTCAGTTGGAAGGAGACTCTCAGATTATTAGTCAGGCTAGCCAGAAAGGATATACACAAGCTTGGCATCTTCAAAGATACATTCATGTTGTGCAAGATCTTCTTTCTAAATTTGAGGCCTTCAAAATTAGCCATATTCAGCGAGAAGGGAATTGTGAAGTAGACATTCTATCTAAGTGGGATGTTTCCCTTAAAAATATTAATGATGTTGTGTGGGATGATTTTAACATGTTGGGAGCTGCAAAATTTGGTTGCAACCTCTAATCGGCCTCTTTAATTTTATGCATGGACACTGGCAGCCTTATGGTTTTTAATATTTTTTGTGTCCCTTGTAATGCATCCCGCACGGTTTCAAGTTGGTGACCTCTTGGCTCATGCGAAAGGTGATGTCCGACCATTAATGAAAGTATTCTCATTTATTGAGTGTAAGGCCGACGGCTATAAAATAATCCTTTTGGTTCTCTTTCTGTGCGGATTGACTGTTTTGAAGGCTTGGTCTGGAATTTAGAGGTGGTTTTCGTAATACTCTAGTTTCTTGTGAACGGTCGAGCTTTGGAATTAAGTAGGAAAATGGAAGCTACGTTCTCTATGGATACATGCAAGTAACAAAAATCCTTCAAAGGCCCAATTTTGATGGCTCGACTGCCAGGTCTAGTGGAAATAAAGTAGGATAAGGTGGCTCGAGCATTTGGGGATGTTTTAGGGCCCTCCTTTGTGAATAGGAAGAAGAAGTGGAGAATCAACCTTGATATAATATCAATGGTAATGGCTTGGGGGCTAGAAATTGGGAGAGATTGCACGGAAGTAAAGTGGCTAGTGTCTTGTTTGTTCAATCAAGACCTACTCTATGAAATTGACTCCATTCTGGAGTGGGCGGTCCTTGACATTGGGTCAGATATCATAGAATGTTTCAAAGATGAAAATGAGGCTTGGATTTATGGTTGTGTTCCCTTTATTAGGTGGTGGGGTAAGGTGGATAAAGGAAATTTTGGGGCGGACCAGGCTCAAGCATGGAGTAAGATGAAGGAAATGGTGGCAGAACACGAAGTAGAAAAGGTCACAGAGCGAAGTCTGGTGCCTGTCATGGTGCCGCGCCGCAAGAGGTCGAGGGAAGGATGACTGTGCTCTGTAGGAAGATGAGTGTCTGGTTTGGAAATTGGTAATTTTTCCCTTTTTTTTGCTGAGCCCTCGATGCCCCTACTGTTTGAGAAAGATGATGAATGACCTTTTATATGATCTCTGATGACAGGGGGTTTTTGAAGATGATAGTTTTTGTGGTTGGGGAATGTTTTTATTCTCGTTGGCAAGATTAGGACAATCATGACAAGATCTACAGACCGTTGAAGCCTGGCTCGGGTCTATGCCTACGTCAGGGTAGCTCGACGTGTTGATATTACCGATTACCGATTGTACCACGATGTGATGTTTTTTGGGTTTGGTTGCTTCAAGGATGTTTTTTGTTTCCCGTTGTGACATGCTCTCTCTTGTATGTTTTCAGATGGATAATGGATTAGTAGATAGGCGTGCATGAATTTTCTTTAGATATTGCTATGATTAGTTGTAAAGAAAATCTGATATATCTAATATACTCATAATGTAATCCTCTTTTATATTAATAAAATCATTGTTACCGATAAAAAAAAATATATAATTACTGTCAAATTTTGAGTTCAGTAAGTAATTATTACTTATTTTCTAATCGAGTTACCTCTAAAGTTCTAATTGACAGACTGATTGAAAAACAACTATAACTTTCAAACGGTTCAACCTTTTTGAAATCTAAAACATGCGTCACATTCTATACTTCACCTACTATAAGAATTTTTTTTTTCAATTTTGTAAAGTTTAGAATTACTTAAGGTGGCCAGACACGGGAGTTGTTTTTGTTCTGAAAAAGTTGTAGTAGAAAATTCATAAATAATTATTTATTTGGGAAAAAATTACACAAAAATATGCGTCACATCCGGGCATGAGTCTACTACTTATATCTAGAATCTTGGGAAAATATATCATCATTTGATTGTGATTAAGGTGGTTAGACATACACGTACTTTTTATCCATTTCCTGAAATTTTCTCACTACTGCATTGAAATCTAAAGTTTTCAACAATTAGATTTTTTTTTTTTTTAAAAAGGGCTAGTAGTTTAGAAACTACATTCAATTTCCTATAGATTCTATTCTTACAACTTTATCAATTAAGGTTGATAAGATGTTCAATTTTTTACATCAAGTTGACTAACCCTGATTTTCTGATTTTTCATTGCCACTTAAGGTTATAGCTTTGTATACCATGATCCTGCACATACCCTTATATGGATCATAAAATGAGAGGAGAGAGCTCCCTTTTATACTCATTTCAAGATTCAATATTGCATAGGCCGACCACAACTAAAGGTCTAGGAGAAACAACCCCGCATTGAGCCTGGAGCTCACTTAAGCACAATGCTCTATGACAAGGCCCACCTAGATGACCTAGTCTAGGACCACCCTAGGACAAAGCTGACCTAGACGACCTTGTCCAAGCATTGCTTTTCTCAAAGCTTTCCCAGGCCTAGGGGAGTGTGATAAGTTGTAGAGGAAGACAATGAAAGATGTGGAAATCAAGCATAAAGACATTCAAATCCCAAAATCACCAAAATGGGGTCTAATAGGTCCTAAAAGACATCCAATTATGGGTGCTAACTTTTTATGACAATACACTATCTACCTCGCACTTAGGATGCACACTTAAGCACATTTATTAATCAATTCAAAATAAAAATCAAATGTGTTTTGTGCATGCTTTGCTATTGTTTGTTTAACATTCAAGATTCACATTTAACCATATTTATTAATTAATTAAATTTAAAAATAAAATGCGCATCATGGGTGCTTTGCTCTTATATGTCTAACACTCAAAATGCACATTTGACATGTGCTTGTTCTTTGATATTACTCTACATTTAAGGAGCATATTGTCTATCTGATCTACTTAGGATGCACATTCAACCATATTTATTAAATATTTGAAATTCTAAAAATAAACTAATTTTGAATTTTAATAATTAAAAAAATAGTCAAATGTGTGTCTTAAGGGTTGGATAGTTAGTCATTAAGGAGGGGTAGAATTCAGTACATGTTAACGGTTGGTGAGGATTTGTTCCATATCATCACAACGAAATCTAATATCATAAGTCCCAATTAACGGTTTTTTGATATAAACTAATTTTGAATTTTAATAATTGAAAATTAATCAAATGTGTTTCTTAAGGATAGGATAGATAGTCCTTAAGGAGGGGTAGAATTTAGTCCATGTTGATGGCTCGTGAGGATTTGTTCCAAATCACCGCAACAAAATCTAGCACTATAAGTCCCAATTATTATTATTTTAATTATTAAAGAGGAAAGTTAATTATCGCCTATAAGATTGTTGCTCATTTTTAAAATTCTTAATAACTATTGACAAAGCAAATAAAAGAAATTTCATCTAGTGGAAGTATTAGTATTCCACCAGAAATAACAAATGAAATTGTCAAATCAATAAAAACAAGTACAAGAACAATATACTTAAAACATCCATGTAAATTGATATAAGACAAAAGGAAAAGGCCATGAACATTTTACCCTTGCTCATGGAACATTGTATTGGATTAATGAATTCATAATTCATTTAAACTTATAAGTTGTTTTGTCATGTTTTGGGCTCATGATTTGCTATTGCTCAATTAACCAATATATTTCTAGAAATCAAGATGTACATAATTAATTAAAATTTTAAATCTAATATACATGGATAGACGATATGCTCCTTAATTGCAAAGTAATAGTAAATAACAAGCTCCTACATTTTAAGTGTGAGATTAACAATAACACTAAAAAATAATGTTCCTTAACCAAAATTGATAACAAACAAAAGCTCATGCCAAATGTTTATAGACAATAGCATAGTTGGATAGACAATATGCTCTTTCCCTACTAAGTGATATCAAATAACAAGTTCATTTCAAATGTACATTTTGAGTGCTACATAGATGATAGCAAAGCCGAATAGACAACATGATTACTTAATTACAAAATGACAGCATATAATAAGCTCATGTCATATGTGTATTTACAATATTTATTCATTGAAATTCCTAAATATAATATGATTTTATTATTATTAACTAATAAATAAAGTCAAATAGATCTAAGGTTGTCGTTGAGGAGAGGGGGAGTGGGATTTGGTCCATGTTAACCGTTGGTGAGGATATGATATGCTCCAAATCCACATCAAACCAAAATCTAACACTAAATATCCAATGAAGTGTGGAAAAATCTGAGATGCAGCAGGCAAAATAAATTCTCTACACAAATCCATACAATATGTGGTGATTGTCCACACATAAACATACAAACTTATACTTTTCTCTAGATGATGTTTATTTGTCCACCTTGGTAGACAGTACGTAAGCAATTGTAGATAATAATCAAAGCCGGGATTAGCACTTCCCATGTGGGTTGTATGGGAATAGCACTTCACACAGCACGCATTCCAAGTGGAGACAGATTCCAAATTATGGAGTGGAACCAGACAAGAACCGGAATTTGTATACCCCAGCAGGTGTTGAAATTTGGCTAGATCTAATGGGTCTGCTCTCCATGGGGCACTCCCGCGCTTCAACCGCTCTGCCCACTTCCCAACAATACCCCCTTCAAATTTCTTATCTAATCTTCTTCCCTCCACACTGAACCAGAATATGTATCACAGGATAAACTTCTTAATGTGATCGATGATGCTGGCATGACACGTCTTTCTGTTCTATTGTAATACATTTTTTATGGGAGTAATGAAGCGAGGGCAAGTACATTGGATCAATGAAGGCACAAGCTTGCAATCACAATGGTGTGCGCTTGAACCTTGGTCGACACAACAACACCACCACCACTTAACCAACATACTAAAAGGTGAATCCCACCAAATATAAAATATTGATATTGTTTAGATTACGATATTATTGGAGCTTGACTCGGAAGTTTTTGGTTTTCGTGTTTAGATGTTTGGGCTAAGTTTATTCTGTCCTGGCTATAGTCTTAGGTAGTTCGTGTCATTGGTTTGATTCTTGATTTGTTTGAAATGTGTGGATGAGGGTCTTTTGCATGTTACTGAAGAGATTGGAGGAGGGGCTCACCCTATAAAGAGTTAAGCTCTGGATTGCTGAACTAAACTATCGATTTCGAAATATAAGTACCCCTCATAATATCTTATCTAATCTTCTCCCCACCAATGTAAACCAAAATGTAGGCAGAAAAAGCACATGACATTTCTAATGTCAATACGAGTATTTTGCTATGATCCAAGGAGACATTGCATTGAGACTAAAATATTGGTATAACTTGCATTATAAATTTACTAGCTCGCATGGCTTGGAATTTTTAGATTTCTAGGGTTAGTTTATTCGGTCTTGGATGTTGTTTCAGGTACTCTAAGTCATTGGTTCAACTCTTGATTTGTCTGTAATGTGTGGATGATGATCTATTGCCCATTGCTCAAGAGTTTGGAGGGGTTTGCCCTATAAAATATCTAAACTCTCAATCGTTGAACTAGACACTTGATTCCCAACTATGCCCATTTATATTTCTTAACTAATTTCTCCCCTCCAAACTGAACTAGAATGCTGACAGAAAAGCACAAGACACTCTTATTGTCATACAAATAATTTCCTTGATCAAGAAGATAGCACACCAAATATAAAATATTGGTATAGTCTTCATTTTAATATTATCAGAGCTTGACATGGGAGTTTTAGTTTTGATGTTTAGATCTTTGAGGTGAATTTATCTGGCCTTGGCCATTGTTTTAGGTAGTCTAAGCTGTTGGTTTGACTCTTGAATTATCCGTAATTTTTGGATGAAGAACCATTGCACATTATTGAAGAGATTAGAGGAGCTCACCCTTTAAAAAGCTAAGCTTTAGGTCACTAAACTAAACTCTCAACTGTCACTGATGTGCCTTAAAATTTCTTATTGAATCTTCTCCCCACCAAACTGAACCAAAATATAGGTCGAAAAGCAGGATAATGGAGGTTGGGGAGGTGGGTGGAATCTCCGTCCACCCATCAACATTTTTTCTTAGGAAATTGGAGATTGGAGACTTGTAAATTAGTCTAGTGCAGATTGGAGACTTGTTTTTTCCTTAATTATTACCGACCTATAATATATTGAACTTGAGGTGTAAGTATTGAGGATCCATTGCACATTACTCAAGAGATTGGAGGGAAGTAAGCTCCCGATCAATGAGTTAAACTCTTGATTCCCAGTGATACTTCTTAAAAAAATTTACGTAATCTTCTCCCCACCAAATTGAACCAGAGTTCAAGCAAAAGAATAGACACAGCACACCAAATATAAAATACCGGTATATCATTGATGCTTTCAGATCTTAATTGTGTTTTTCATTTTTTTAATCAACATTTCAAATCATACTCCATCACGAGTATGATCCGAAGCTTAGAAAAAGAAAAACACAGTTAAGATCCAGAAGCCTCAATGATATCAAGATGGACTGTGGAAACTTAATATCTCTGATTAATACTTGTATAATTTGCATTATAATATTTTTAGAGTCCAACTTGAGAATTTTTAGTTTTAATTTTTAGATCTTGAAATTCAGTTTATTCGGTCTTTGGCTTTCATTTTAAGTAGTCAAAGTTGTTGGTTTGACTCTTGCTTTATATGTAGCTCTCCTATAAAGAGTTAAGATCCTCATCAATTTCCAACTACATCCCTTAATATTTCTTATACAATCTTATAAGCACACTTGAGATTTCCGGAGTCAGTTTATTCGGTCTTAACTTTCTTTTAAGATTAGTCCAAATCGTTAATTTGACTCTTGATTTATCTATAATGTGTGAATGAGAATCCACTGCACACTATTTAAGAGATTGAAAGAACTCGCCCTATAAGGAGTTAAAGCTCCTAATCAATTTCCAACAATGCGCTTTAATATTTCTTATATAATCCTCTCCCCATCAGACTAAAACAGAATGCAGGCAGAGAAGCACACGACAGTCCTATTGCCAATACCAGTAATTTCTTGTGTTCCAGCAGACAAGACTAAATATAAAATAATAAGTATACCTAGCCTGCATTATAATACTGCTAGAGCTTGACTTGGTAGGCATCGTTAGAGGTATCGGTAGGCATCGTTAGAGGTATCTCTGAGGCATATAGCTTCGTTTGCATGTGTAGGTCTGTCTAGTGTGGACTCAGTCTGCCACTCCTCTGTGCACTTTTCTGACCGTGGGTGTGAATAGTTGCTTGCAGCTCAGAAACCCACACACGCAAACGCACTGCCCGGCCGGACGCCTTTATTAGGCCTGTCTAACGAGGAGTACTAGAGGCCCGCCGCCCCTCACAGAGGCTCTCACAGTCACAAGTCAGAGATTTAAAAGTGACACTTTTGAGAATGGCTTACCTAGACTTGAGTCAAAAGTGACACCTTTGAGAGATTGGCTTAGACTTGATTCAAAAGTGACACTTTTGAGAATGGTTTGATTCAAAGGTGGGTTCTTGGGGACAAAAATGGTGTCATTTCTGTGTCGTTCCGTTGACTGTGATTTGACAATGAATTTGGACAGCTGCTGCAGTTCAACTTCCATGAGCGCCGAGAGTTCGGGTAGCAGTAGCACGGGCAGCTATGATAATGGAGGCCATGGAGGAAGGGGCAATGGCACGAGTGCTTTTAGTACCGGTGATAAATGTATTGGTACAACTTTGGTGCCCGTGAAGCCTCCTCACAAGGCTAATGATTTGGCTTGGGAGGCCATTGAAAGCGTGCAACGCAGAGATGGGGGCGTGGGATTGAAGCATTTCAAGCTGGTGCGCAGGCTGGGCAGCGGTGACATTGGGAATGTGTTTCTGTGCCAATTGAGGGGAGGCGGGAACTGTTTCTATGCCATGAAGGTGGTTAACAGAGAGACACTTGCTCTGAGGAACAAGCTGCACAGGGCTGTAATGGAGAGGGACATACTTGCCATGCTTGACCACCCATTTCTTCCCACACTCTATGCCCATTTTGATGCCTCCCACTATTCCTGTACTGTCATGGACTATTGCCCCGGTGGGGACTTACATCATCTGCGCCACCGCCGACCCGGGAAACGGTTCTCCCTCAGATCTACAAGGTTTCTGCTCCTCCACACCAATCTCAATTCTACATCGTTTTCTTCACTGCAATGTGGTTTCTCCTCCCCATGGTGCTTCCTTTAGGATGAGACTCTTGGTCCTTTAAATTGCTTGGTCTCGTCTAAGGATGTTTTTAGATTGCTTGATCTGGTCCATCAGATTGCTGCTCTTGGTCTTTTAGTTCGCTTGGTCTTGTCCAAGGATGCAGCTCTTGACCCTTTGATTGTTTGGTCTCATCCAAGGATGCATGATCTTGTCCAAGAATGCAACTCTTGATCTTTTAGACTCTTTGATCTCGTAAAAGTTATTAAAATTCTTTAATTTCATGAATGACATTTTTTCACTTAGATATGAGGTCTAGGAGTAACACTGTAATATGTTAACCTTTCCATGTTCATCAGAGAGCCAAGACCACTTGGTACTATACTTGACTTTTTTCTTTCCTGTTTCTGTTGGTTCACAGACTTGCTTTTCAATTCTTTTACTTCTCTTAATCCTTTGGATTGTTTGGTCTCCTGAATGTCTTTAAAGTCCTTTCATTTCATGAACTACAAACACTTTTCCCCTTATATGTCATCTCTAGAGTATCTCTGCAATATGTCAGCTCTAGAGTATCTCTGCAATAGGTATACCTACCATATTCAGCAGACAGACAAGACCACTCAGTGATATACTCAGGTTTTTTTTTCCCTCACATGCTTGTTTACCTTACCATATTCAGCAGACAGACAAGACCACTCAGTGCTATATTTGGTTTCTTTTCCTGTCTGGGTTGGTTTTTGATTCCTTTACTTGTCTGTATGTTTAGCTTACTGCTTTGAAATGCAGTAGATGTCAACAGGGAACTATAGCTCGTTCGCCCATGATTTGTCTGTTCTTACTTTCTTTCTCTCCCTTTGGTAGGGGATTTATGCTTGCTTGATCATGACACTGGATGGACAGCTTTTAGACTTAGAATCTGCATATTAGTTTGGTTGTTGCAGGTATACAATTCAGCAAACGTCATCAAAGAAGCTTATAACCAATTCAATACAAAAGCATTGAGGCTATTTAGAATATCCACAGTTCATTATGCTAGAATGTTAGAGTAACTACTTCTGAATTAGATTATGTAAGATTATTTTTTATCATTGCTTCTGATTGTTCTCCATGATCTACAATCAGATATCGATATTTTGGATCAATCTATGATCCATCACCAGTTGTTTCAGATCACATTTAATGATGTACTATCTGTTATCAATATTTCAAACTGACTCCACAATCCATAACCATCATTAGTTATCAATATTTCAGATCTCACTCCATGATCCATTGTTATATTATCTAGAGTTGCACTGTGGAATTAACCAATATCTCAGGCCTCTAGAGTGTGTTGTAATCACAGCATTGAAGCAGTGCAGCTTCCTTAGGCACCCACTCGTCCTACTGTAAAGACAGTTGAATCACGGCGATGTGAAGGATCTTGCAGGTTGCAAGGCATTGCCATTCCATCACACACATGCAATACTAAACAAGCAGCCAGTTACAATAAAAACATCTCAGAATACTAAAAACCGGATCTTTGATATGAGACAAGATATTATCTAGCAGGGAAAAGTTCTGATTGCAAGGAACTATTTTGATACAGTAGAAAGAAATCTTTGAATTGTGTTGTCAATGACATTTTTTTAAGATTAATATATTTTCATCTGATCTCAGACCAGAAATCTAAAACCCATGATTTGATGACCAGGTTCTATGCAGCAGAGGTGCTTCTTGCTCTGGAGTACCTACACATGATGGGCGTGATATACAGGGACTTGAAGCCAGAAAACGTCCTGGTTAGAGCAGACGGTCATATCATGCTCTCAGACTTTGACCTCTCCCTAAGATGTGATGTAGTCCCAACACTAGAAACCGCCAGTGAAACGAAGAACACACATCACATGAGCCGCGTGCACACATGCCCATCAGCTCCCTCCTGCAACAACACCGCAAATAGCAGCACTGCAACAAAAACAAGCATCACCATAAAACCGTCCGCCAGCAGCTGCATGCCCATAGTACAGCTCCGCAGCTGGTTACTATCAAACAAGAAAGTAAACAAAAAGAAAAAGAAAAAAGCCAAGAATAGCAATAAAAACAAGATCTTGGTTTTGGCGTGCAAGGTGCAGGCAGAACTGGTAGCAGAGCCGTCAGAGGTTCGATCCCGGTCGTTTGTAGGGACCCACGAATACTTGGCCCCCGAGGTGACCTCGGGCGAAGGGCATGGCAGCGCTGTGGATTGGTGGACTTTTGGAGTCTTCTTGTTCGAGCTGCTCTATGGAAGAACACCATTCAAGGGTTCAAATAACAGAACCACCATTCTCAACATAATCTCTCAGCCCCTCAAATTCCCCTGCAACCCCACCAAGGAAACTCCTGCCTGGGACGCCACCAAGGATCTTATTTCCAGGCTCCTTGCCAAGGATCCAAGCTCTCGGTTGGGTTCGAACCGGGGATCTGCTGACATCAAAACCCATCCTTTCTTTAAGGGAATCAACTGGGCTCTAATACGTTCCACTGCCCCTCCTGAGATCCCAGGCCTTACCAGGACTCGAACCTGCTATCAGAAGAAAAAACCCTCAGAAACCCTCCCTTCTTACTTCGACTACTTCTAAACTAACAGCAATTCAATGCAGGAGAAGGTGGGTGGAATCTCCATCCATTCATGTTATGGAGGAGACGGTGGGTGGAATCTCCATCCATCCATGTTGTAAATCAGTCTAGTGCAGATAGGAGCCTTGTTTTTCTTAATTCTCACCCATCTGTAATATATTGAGCTTGAGGTGTAAGTATTCTCAGTTTCTTATCTATAGATTTTAGATTGTTTTACTGATTATACAACCATGTGTATGTATTCTCAGTTTAGATTTAAGATTGTCTTACTGATTATACAGCTACCCTGATTAAACTAAGGTAATTTCTGTTTATTTCATCCACAGATCATTTTATGGTCATACAAAATGAAATCCCACAGTTTGAATTCATGTTTCATAGATTATTTATCACCATACAAAATGAACTGACTTGAATCCATGTTTAATAGATTATTCGTAACCATACAAAATGAACTCTCACTTGAATCCCCATATACATGATTTCTTTAGTTTTGAAGCCATAAATAATTTCTCTCTTGAATCACCATATATTGAGCTTGAGGTATAAGTATTCTTAATTTCTTATCTTTAGATTTTAGATTATCTATAGATTTTAGATTGTTTTACTGATTATACAACCGTGTGTAAGTGTTGTCAGTTTCTTATGTTATAAATTTTAGACTGTCTTACTTATTATACAACTACCCTTATCAAACCAAGGTAATTTCTGTGTATTTCATCCACATATCATTGTATGGTCATACAAAATGAACTCTTACTTGAATCCGAGCTTTAAACTTTAAAGATTATTTAACATCATACCAAATGATCTCACTTGAATCTATGTTTAATAGATTATTCATGACCATATAAAATGAACTTTCACTTGAATCCCCGTGTACCTGATCTCTTTAGTTTTGAAGCTATAAATAATTTCTCTATGCGAGAGAGGAGAATCATCCTCATTACCCAGCTTAAGTTGACCATAGAATAGCCAACTCAACTTGTACACAGTGATGGTTGTTAGAAAAGACAGGCCAGGACCTGATTTCTTTTTGATAGATTTTAGATTGTTCTACTGATTATACAACTAAAGGTAATTTCTGTGTAGTACATTCCTGTGGATATTATTTGCATGTGATGAATGTATAATAGATGTTTATGATCATACAAAATGAACTCTCACTTGAATAACCATATTATATGATCTCTTCGGTTTTGAAGCAGTAATGCCTAGAGAAGAAAGCTTCATCAAATTTACTAAGTTGCACATAGAATAGCGAACTCAAGTTGTACAGTGATGGTTCTAGGACAAGACAGGGCCAGGACCTGTTTTGTGTCCTCAAAGCTCGAACCTTTTTACTATTATTGGTCGGAGCTAATATACAAAAGAAATAATAGCAGTCCTAAAATGGAACTGTGCAGAGAAAGAGAAAACACCCAAAGTTCTAATTTAGATAATGGATTTGAATTGTTTTCTCTTGTAAAAGATGTGCATATCTTTATAGGACTGTATATCATTCATGAGTTAGTTTTTGCTATCAGGTAAGGGAGCATATATTTATTATAATACTTTTTCAATAGAGGAGTATCTATTCTGTCAAAGTCATTTTAACATGATTTCAACTTCGTCTTTATATCATACCTCAATGACTTTGAATCTTGATAAATGATGTAACTAAAGAGCTTACCATCACCCTCACCAATTCTTTTTAACCAACTAAACTACAACCAATTTTCGATATCACATCTAATAAGTTTTTTTCAAACAATAAATCCTTGAATAATCAAGTATTATCACGAATCTAATAAATTTTTTTCAAACAATGAATCCTTGAACAATCAAATATTATCACAAATTTTGAACAGGCTCAACCATTGATTTAGTTTCCCTAATTTACCTCAGAACATCCCTGTCCAAACCCTCTTATGGAATTTGTAAGCAATGGTTGAAGATTTATTTAAATTCAAAATCTAATATAGTTTTATGGAGGATTGTATATCATCTATGAGTTAGATTTTTCTATTTTCTATTGGATATGGGAACATGTGTCCATGCTGACATCTCTTCGATTTAGAGCCAAGAAGATAGATATTCAATCCATCAAAGTTGTCCCAACATGATCCAGACCTTGTATCTTATTATTATGCCTCAATAGATTTGAACCTCGATGAATGATACAATCCGAAAAACATACATCACCTTAACCAATTACACTCAATCAATTGAACAACATCCAATTTTCAATATCACATCTCATAACATTTTCCCAAACAATAAATCCTTGAATTTTCAAAATACTATCACAAATACTGACTTATTGACCCATCTACCATTATACTCACCTCAAAACATCATCCCTACCAGTACCCACATAAAGGATATACAGGATCATTCATAATCTTTGTGCACCCATCGACTTAATTCTTTCTCTTCTTTGAGCTCTTTCTAGACTGAAATAATATCATACGTATACGATCAAGTATAAACCTTATTGTCAGGAATGTAAAAGTATATTTGATCCATCTTAAATTTCCGAATGCCAATCCTCATCATAAGCTTAAGTACAGATAAAACAATGCACAGGATCTGTAGGAACAGAATTCTGAATGTATTTAGGTAGTCTGCGTTCCCATGGTTTCTCCTGTTGTTTTATCTCTTCCACTGAACATGAAAAGCTCCAGAGTACATTAATGCCCTTTTTCCGTTCTCAAACATCTTACATTTGATAGTACAATAATTATTAATTGGAAGACATGGGTGGGCAGCCTTGAGCGAACATAAACCTGCATGGACAGGCCAACATGTTTTGAAACGTAAGTGGCCACTTCATAACACTTGCTGGCGTTTTAGAACATCCGTATACTGTGCACTGTGCACAGTGCACGGTGCAAGTGAAAGAGAATAATAATAATAATAATAATAATGCAACCGGCAACCTCCTGTTGGCTTGTTGCATGGGATTCAATTCCATTCAACTATTTATTTAATGGCGTATTTCCAAGTACAAAGTTTGAGCTTTATCTGATTTAATGCCCAAGGTAGCAAACTCTCATATGTTTGGCCATTTGAGCTCTATCTCATTTAATGCCCAAGGTAGGTAGCGAGCTCCCATGTGTCTGGTCATTATCGTTTGGTCTTGGTTGGTGCTTTAGGCACTTCAATGGTTTAATTTCTGATGTCTGGTTATTGGTAGGGTTTGTTGCAGTACTAATTTGTGATGTGTGTTATTATTGGTAGGGTTTGTTGTTCGTAGAAGGCATGGGCTAAGTTTTGGACAAAACGTATCAAAGACAAAAAAATGTCAAATTTTTTTTAATTTCAAATTAGTGAAAATATAGTGACTTTTTTGCAAATTTTTGTAGTTTTCGACCACAAAATATGCAGATCATGACTACATTAGTTTTTTTTTTTCTGTGTGTGTGTGTGAGAGAGTGAGAGAGAGAGAGAGGCATCTTTTATGATTTGAAGGTAATTTTGATGAGATAAGTGTATTTTATAGTTAAGAGTTGGCCATCAAACTCAGCCCCCCATATCACTTGTCACCTTCCACAATTATCATTATCTTATTTGTTATTAGCTAAAAATGAAAATTGGGTGATTAAGCTTATTGAGTCCACTGTCCCTCCAAACCTTTACATCGTGTTGCCCACTCTAACCTTTACAACTTTCTTAATGATTAGTATTGGTTTTCTTCTTTTGTCTCAAGTATATCAATCTGCAACCCCGAGTTAAGCTTCAATTATCCCCTTACCATAATCTTAAATATAATTGTCATTTGAAGGTAATTTTGATTTGATAAGTTCACTTGACAAGAAGAGTTGGCCATCAAACTCAGCCCCCATATCACTTGTCACAGTTCACCATTATCGTTATTTTATTTGTTGTTAGCTAAAAATGAAAAATGAGTGATTAAGTTTTTGTTATCCCTTGTCGCTTCTAACCTTTACATATGTTGTCCACTCCAACCCTTGCAACTTCATCAAAGATTAGTATTGGCTTTCTTCTAGACACTTCTCTACCTTCTTTAGTAAGTATATCTATCTATAACCTAGTTAAGCTTCAATTTGCCCCCACCTTAATCCCGAGTGCAGTTGTCATTTGAAGGTAATTTTGATAAGCTCATGTGACAAGTAGAGTTGCTCATCAAACTCAACAACCATATTACTTGTCACCTTTCACAAATATCATTATTTTATTTATAATTAATAGAAAATAAAAAATTGGGTACTAATTAAGCTTTTTATATCCCTTGTCCATCCTAACCTTTACATTATGTTGTATACTTTAACCCTTGCAACTTCCTCAAATAGTAGTATTGTCTTTCTTATAGAGAATCCCCAATTTTCCCTCTCAAGAATATCTATCTACAATTCCCAATTAAGCTTCAATTTGCCCCTCACCTTAATCTCAAGTGAGACTATCATTTGAAGGTAATTGTGATGAGATAAGTTCATTTGAAAAAGAGTTGGCCATCAAACTCAACCCCCATATCCCTTGTCATCTTTGAAAATTATCATTATTTTATTTGTTATTATGTTATAATGAAAATTGGGTGATTAAGCTTGATGTATCCCTTGTCCCTCCTAATCTCTACATTATTTGTCAACTCTAACCTTTGCAACTTCTTTAAAATATTAGTATTGGATTTCATCTAGACGTTTCCCTATCTTTCCTCTCAAGTGTATATATCCACAACTCCTAGTTAAGATTATTTTTGCCCCTCACCTTAATCTCAAGTGGAACTAGCATTTTACTAGTACCTTATGGTTCAAGCTCAACACCTGTCTATGACAAGCTAAAGTTGATACCAACTCCCAAGTCCTTCCTTGGAAACATTTGCATTTATAACTCTTAGTGAAAGATAAATATCTATTTGTATACTTAAAATCTCTATCATGTATTCTTTTCTGTCTCTCAAAACTTGTTGAGCATCTCATTTAAGATTATCTTAAGATCGTTAATAAACCATCTATAAATAACTCCCTCCCATCCTTGGCAAACAACTAATTTGAAAATTGCTTTGTTGGGTTTCGATACTACTAGGAATGTTATTTCATAATTAATTAGATACGTTGATAAGTTATTTTTACTATTATGTTTGACCACCCATGTTTGTCCACTTGGATTTATAATCCAAAAGATTTACTCTAACATAATTTTCCAAATAGCTACTTTTTTCAAACCTCTTGTTGGACAAATATTAAAGGCCAACCAACAACTTACTCAACAAATGCAACAATTGCAAAAATAAAAGTAAAAGCTATGCACTTTTTATTGTTGCTTGCAGAAAGGTGAATTGGGATAATGTTTTCATACTTCATTTGAAATTGCAAGTTGCTTTCTCATGTCTTAGGCTTATGCTTTGCAATTAATGAACATATGATTACAACACATTATTTCAAAAGTAAAAGGAGAAGTAAAAGCTATGAAGTTTTTACCCTTGATTTTGGAAGGGTACATTGAGTTCATGTATTCATAACTCATTCAAAATTGTAAGTTTCTTTCTTATGTTTTGGCCATATCCTTTGATCTAACATAATTTTTCAATAGCTACTTTTGTCAAACCTTTTGTAGGACAATTTAAAGGCCAACGACAACTTTTTCAGCATATGGAACACTTGCTCAACATATTCAACAAGTGCAAAAATAAATCTCCAAGCTCAAAGCTCCTCAAACTTGACTTCCAAATGCATGCATTGATGTTATAATTGAGGTTTCCTTATTTATAGTTACTATAAGATCAACTCTTAATGACCCATTGAAAGTTAATTATAGCACTAAATTAAATAATGGTAAAGTTTTGAACAATTTAGATGACAACCTTTAAGTTTAAAGTACATCATCACAAGCCTAGCATTGAAGAATAATGCAATATGGATGTAATGTGTTGATTACATGACTTGTATTTTGGTTTTGGATCTTAATTGAGCTATTAGAGTTGTGATCTAAAATTTCCACCTTGATCCATTAAATTTAGCCTTCCTCAATAAAAGGAGTGAAACAAATGACCTAGATTTGGCCCTAATTGCTCAAGGGATTTTAAATCACATGTCATTTGTTTCACTGTTTAATACTAGTAAAACAAAATGTGATTTAAAACCCTCTAAATATTTAAATGGGTTAAATAATGTAGCTATTTAATATTATCTTATTATGATAGTAATTAACCATATATTAAATTTAAAGAGAAACGATTAATGTTGTGTGTCTTGGTATTAGAACTTAATGTTACATTGTGATAAAAGACTTTTTGGAATATGAGACTAGATTATAGATTTGAAGACCAAGATGATTAAATCCTATGTATCTAGAACCCTAAATCATACAATCACAAATGAATTTTGAAATATGTGATCTTGTGTGAAACGTGTGATCCTATCTTGAAATTTTTGAATCTTGTTTAATAAGGAGAATGGGTTATCACTACTTCCAATATTTGTTTGTATGGTGGTATATGATTTTTTTTGATAATGCTAAGTATTTGATGAGGGTTACTTCATGCAACAAACTTAGTCTAGAGATTTATCACATTCAAAATATGAATTTAATTATTTAAAATAATCTTTTATTTCATACTGTGTGCTAAAATGTTGACACACTTCTATGAATCATTCCATCCAAGGTTGCTCAAGAATGAGGCCTCAAATATCGAACCATATCTCTCTAGTCATGGAGTGCAAAGGTGTGTAATGGAGGCCCTCAGATTGACCTAGTTAGTGCCTATGCAAGTACACCATGAAATGAGAGATTCAAATGCATGAAAATGAGATCTACTCTATATGATTG
>MU224678.1:919820-935128 GCA_018584345.1 Thuja plicata | reverse complement strand
CCCCTAGGAAGTCCCCATGACCCCTTTTGACACATTGGAACAATCAAGTATGTCCCAAGGGGTCCTACAACCTCTTGGGACACACTTGAGTGTTCCAATGTGTTGAAAGGGGTCACAGGGACTTCCTAGGGGTCCTAACATGTGATAAGGTGTACCTTCCAATCTTTTATTAATGTCTTGTTCTATTTCACTCACTTGAAACACCTATGTACTATGAGGCTATTAAATTGTAATAACTATGTACAAAAGGTTGGAAGATTGTAAAAAAAATCATGGATGACCATTGAAAGAAGCAAAGGAAACCAATCGGCCATTTAAAAAAATTCATGGGTGGCCATTGAAATAAGCTATTTTGCTGGAGGGAAGAGAAGAAAAATTTCTCTATTTTGCAATGGCCTGAAGTGAAGGGAGAAACTCTACTTCCAGATTTATTTCAAGTTGCCCATCTATACACTTTGGTGAAGAAGGGTGTGCATTTTCTGATTCCTACTGCTCCAATTGTTACCTAAGGGTCCTAACCCATGATAAGGCATAATAGGACCCCTTAGGACACACATGAAGATTGCAAAAAAAATCATGGATGGCCATTGAAAGAAGCAAAGGCAACCAATCAGCCATTTAAAAAAATTCATGGGTGGCCATTGAAATAAGCTATTTTGCTGGAGAAAAGAGCAGAAAACTTTCACTAATTTGCAATGGCCCAAAGTGAAGGGAGAAACTCTACTTCTAGATGTATTTCAAGTTGCCCATCTATACAGTTTGGTGAAGAAGGGTGTGCATTTTTTGATTCCTACTGCTCCAATTGTTACCTAAGGGTCCTAATGCATGATAAGGCATACTAGGACCCCTTAGGACACACTTGAAGATTGCAGAAAAAATCATGGATGGCCATTGAAAAAAGCAAAGGAAACCAATCGACCATTTAAAAAAATTCATGGGTAGCCATTGAAATAAGCTATTTTGCTGGAGGGAAGAGCAGAAAACTTTCACTAATTTTCAATGACCCAAAGCGAAGGGAGAAACTCTACTTCTAGATGTGTTTCAAGTTGCCCATCTATACAGTTTGGTGAAGAAGGGTGTGCATTTTTTGATTCCTACTGCTCCAATTGTTACCATTTTGTGCCTCCTAAATACTATGAAGATTACCATGTACATGTCTTTTATATGATCTTCGTGGGGTGAAGGAAGACAAAAATACTTACGGAAGAGGGTGAGAAACAATTTGGAATTACTAAAAATCTAGGAGAAGAGATGAGATTATTGCGAGAAGAGGGGGAAAATAAATTGGGTCAAATTATCAAAGCCCTGAGATAGCAAATTTTATCATTGCATGTAGAAAGAGAGAAGCAATTGGGAACAATTCAAAGAATGCAAAAAGAGATTGAAATCTTGCGTGAAAAGGAAGCAAAACAAAGTGAGAGTGTAGAAGAGGAGATTGAGTTTCTTCAGAAAATCTAAGGCGAAGCATTGGATAATCCAGATGTCATGCTCTTTTCTTCTAATGGATCAACATTTCAAGCGCATTCTCTCATTCTCATGAGTACTCTTTTCATTTTGCCCTAGTTTTAACATTCCTAAGGGTCCTAACGAGAGAGAGAGAGAGAGAGAGAGAGAGAGAGAGAGAGAGAGAGAGAGAGAGAGAGAGCATACTCATTTTTGTATACATTGCATGTATGGGCAATAATGAGTACCTTTTTTATACCTTACTTGATTCAAATGGATGGAAAAATGTTGATGATTAAAGATTATTTAGGTTAATCATGTGTTAGATCATCTCAAGATATTTCCTACGCTTTTTGAATGAAGTCAATCAGACTCCGTATGTGGAAGTTATGGCTTCCAGAAGAAAAGCCTATTTTATTTTCTTCATAACCCACTCAGGTTATGGAGAATAAAATGAATAGTTTTTACTTCTTCAAAACCCGATCAGGTTTTGAAGTAATTTTTGCTTTTCAGAACCTGATCGAGTTATTTGAAATTTAGAAACCCGATCGGGTTCAAGACAGATTGAGTTTTTTTTATAATATTTTCTAGGCTTGGTTACCACTTACCAAGCCTAGAACAATTTCAAATTTTCAATAACCTGATCGGGTTATATGAAATTTGAAGTTTTTTTTAAAGATGTGTCCACTTTTTTGGTCCACAACTTGGTGCACACACCCGTACTTCACATTTCTTTGAATAATGGTTTATGATGATGCATTTTTGGAAATGAGTTAAATTAATATCCTTAACTTCATTCATTTTAGTTGGCACGAGATTTTGGGCTTCAAAGATGTGGATTCAAAGTTCAATAGTGTTTCTACTCTATGTTTGGCCAACCTTGGGTGTTTACACTTCAATTACTTGTTTCGGTGTATGAAATAAGATAAGTAACATGTTTGATGTTATTTTTGGTCTCCATTAAGGAATTTTGTGGCCCAATTCTCTTTTTTCCCCACCATAGGAATGTTTAGTGCTGACCTAATTCAAATCTTATTCAGTCCTTTCCTAGCCGATAGTGTGAGATTTCACAAATTTAAACTTTGTATAAATAAAGGATGAATATTTCAAAGATAGTGTGGCATAGTGTGGCATGGTGTGGCATATGTATGTATTTCTACAAGTATGTGTATGTGAGATGAAGATGTATAAAAGAGGTTTTGTCTCCCTAATTGCATAAGTGTGAAGTGTGGTGTAGAGCAGTGTGAACTTTAATGTGTCAGCTACCAAAAGAAGCACGAGCCAAATGTGACTATAGATATTTCAATTGTTTTTGGTTGTATATCATTGTTGGATCTATTCTCTTTTATCCTTCTTCATCTTGGTAGTGAGCCTTCTTTAAGCAATGAGCCCTTTTGCAACGAGCCTTTCTTGTAATCCACCTTAACTGGTGTTCATATATTTGAGAATAATCTTCCTCATGGTTTTCCCTTAACTGGGTTTTCCTCATAAATTTGGTGTTTCATGTGTTTATGGTTGTTGTGCTTTTCATGATCATATCTTTCAGTAATTAAAATTTTAAAGTAATTATGTGGAATTGATTAAAGGATTTTAAAGTTATAATTTTGTAGACAATTAATTTACCCCCCTCTCAGTTGTCTTTCACATACAACAATTGGTATCATAGATTTGGTTCCTTGGAGAAGAGATTAATCTCTTGAGGGCATCCTAATGGCACACAAATTGACATTACCTATATTTGATGGATCTTACTATGCTCACTGGAAAGTGCAGATATGATGATACTTGGTCTTTTTCGTTAAACTCCTGAAATTCTATTAAAAATTAGTGAGTGAAATTGGAAAATGGTATGAATACTTCAGATGAACTTGAAGCTTATGCATACAATGAAATGGAAAGGTATGCAATTTTTAGTGCATTATCAAAAGATGAATTAAATAAAGTTATATCTTTATAAATTTCTCATGATGTTTGGGAAAAGTTAAGAAGTTGTTATGAAGGAAATGATATAGTCAAGCAAGCTAATTTTCAGAAGGCTAAAGACAAGTATGAAAGCATGTGAATGGAAGAAGATAAAAATATAAATACCTACCTAGAGAATATTGAATATGTGGCAAAGGAGATCATAAGTCTCGATGAGAATCTAGAAGAAAATGATGTTGTGAAAAATGTATTTAGAACTCTTACCAAACCCTATAGTTCTAAAGTATCTACTATAGAAAAACCACATAATTTAAATTAGTATACCAAAAAATAGAGGTATGGATCTTTACTTTCTTTTTAAATGAGGGAATTTGGCCCTACTGACACAAGGAAAAAAACTGCATTTAAGGCTACCAAATTAGGAAAGGATGAAGATTTAGAAGAATAATATTTTGATGGGATCAAGGAAACATTTGTGAGAAGAATGAAGAAAGGAAACAAGAAATAAAAATGTAAGCTACCCTTTAAATATTTTAGCTACAGAAAGATAGGTCATTATGCTTCTAGGCACCTTAACACAATTGCAAATCAAAAGAATAAGGAAAGAAACGTAATAGGAAGGCATTCTATGTTAGAGAAGATGCTAGTATTTTTTTATGATGAATTCGATTATAAAGAAGATGATCAATGTTTATTTATTAAATTAAATAATAATTTATTCTTATTGATTCTAACAAGATTCCATAAGTGAATACTAAGGTTGTAGACACTGTAACTTATGCTTTACATGTTAGAAGAGACATCTATGAATGCCTTATTCATAGTGGATATTATAATCATGTGACTGGTGATAAAATAAGTTTTTAAAACTTGAAAAATATGATGGAGGTATATTTAGATTTGGAGGTGATCAATCAACTAAAAATATTTAGAATTGATTCTATCACTTTTAATGCCAAATATAATACTGACATGTATACTATGTGAAAGGCTTGACTCATAATCTCTTGAGTGTTGGATAGATGTGTGAAAATGGATATAAACTTGTTTTTAAGGAAGATGGATGTGAGATAAGAAAAGAATCCATAACTATGATTTTTGTTGGAAAGAAAAAATGGATGAAATATGTGTCAATTGAAGACTGCTAGTGGATACTGCTTAATGTCTCAGATAAATGAGATTTGGTTGTGGCATCAGAGGATGTGTCATATCAATTTTGAAAACATGATAAAGATTAATTCACAACAAGTTGTGGGAGATTTGTCAAGGTTCACAAGGCCTACCAACAATGTTTGCAGAGAATGTCAATTTGGGAAACAAACAATAAGAACTTTTAAAGGAAAGTAACAATTTACTACCAAAATCTTGGAATTGGTGCACACATATTTGTGTGGTCCTACCATAATAAGGAGTAAAAAGGTGACAAGTAATTTATTCTTTTAATTTATGATTACTCTAGAATGAAAAGGGTTACTTTCATAAGAGAAAAATTAGAAGCTTTAGAGAAATTAAAGATATTCAAGGTTATGGTTGAAAATGAGAAGGATAGAAGAATCAAATGCTTAAGATCTAATAGAGGAGGAGAAATTACATATAAATATTTTAACACTTTTTGTGAGAATCATGGGATTAGAAGGCATTTGTCTGCTCCTAGAACAATGGAGCAAAATGGTGTGGTTGATATAATGAAACATGACACTTCTATAAGTTTATAGAGAAATGGGAAAGGAAGCCAACCTACTAGAAATATATTGGAAAGAGGTAATACTAACTACAATATACACAATGAAATTTTTTTAGATCAATAAGAATCTTGGAAAGAGATCTTATGAGTAATAGTATAAAAGAACCCCTTCTATAAAGTATTTAAAGTATTTGGAAGCAAATGTTATATCATAAGAGATGAAGGAAACCTTAGAAATTTTGATTTCAAAGATGATGAAGGCAAATTCCTCAGATATTCCACTAAAATAAAATCTTACATATGCTACAACAAGAGGCTAAAAAGAATAGTTAAAATTACAAATGTGAAAGTTGATGAAGATATTCCAAAGAACATGGAAACAAAATATGGATATGAATTAGATGAATCAATTGAAAAATAGGAGGAAGAGAAGACTAAATAAAATAAATAATAAAATGATATTGAGGTTGCTTTGGCAAATGCTCTTAATACCCTCAGATATGTGCAGAGAAGTCACTCAGAAAATCTTTAAATTATTGGAGATAAGAACATAGGTGTCATTACAAGAAGTAAAGTTGTCAAAAAAGTTAATCTATACTTAATCTCAAGGATTGAACTGAAGGCTATAAAAGAGGTGTGCATTAATCAAAATTAGATGAAATCTATGCAAGAATAACTATGTTATATTATGAAGAATAAGAATTGGGAACTAGTGCCAAGACTGACAAACAAAAATGTAACTGGAATAAAATGTGTATTCTAGAATAAGCCAGATAAAGATGGACACATAGTGAGGAATAAGGCTAGAATTATATGCAAATGAAATACATAGGTAGAAGGAATTGAATTTGAGGAAAATTATGCTCCTATGTAAAGAATGGAGGCGATCAAAATGTTCCTAGATTTTGCAGAATGCAAGGACTTCAAAGTATATCAGATGGATGTGAAAAATTCATCTTTGAATGGAGAATTGAAGGAAGAGGTATACATAGAACAACCAGAAGGCTTTAAGTTATCACATGATCCAAACATGGTTTGCAATATGAAGAAGGCATTATATAGGCTGAAGCAAGCTCATATAACTTGGTATTCAAGACTTGAAAAGTATTTGTTGAACCAAGTATTTAAAAAAGGTATGAGTGATAGTAATCTTCTTTAAGGTTGAATCCAATAGAATTTTTATTGTTTTTGTGCATGTGGATGATATAATCTTTGGAGGAAATGATGGTATGTATAAAAAAATTTCTAATGAAATGTAAAAGGAGTTTGATATGTTCATGACTGGGGAAATGAATTTCTTTCTTGGCTTACAAGTTAATCAAAAAAGTGAAGGTATCTTTATTTTAGAATCAAAATATGTCAAAGAGATGTTAAAGATTTTTGGAATGGAAAATGTTAAATCAGTATGCATCCCTATGGTTACTGGTTGTAAGTTGAGCATGGATGTTGAATCTCCTAAGGATAATGAGAGAAAATATAGATCAATGATTGGATAGTTGTTATACCTAATTGCTACTAGACTAGTATCATGCATTTGTTTCTTTCTTGTAGCTATATTTTAGAAAGATCCTAGAGAAATTCATGTTAATGAGGTAAAAATAAAAGACTTTGGTCTATGGTATCCCAAAAAATTAGACTTCACTTTTATGGATTACACTAACTTTGATTGGGTTGGATGTGTGGATGAAAATAACAGTACAAGTGGAGGTGCATTTTTATTTGGACCTAGGTTGGTCTCTTGGTGAAGTAAGAAACAAGGATTCAATGTCTTTATCTACTACCAAAAGAAAAATATGTTGTTTCTACTTCATGTTGCACACAGATACTATGGATGAAATAAAAATTAAAAGATATGAGAATAATTTTTAATGATCCCATTTCTATCTTATGTGACAATACTAGTGCAATAAATATTTCAATGAATCTGGTACTACATTCAAGGACAAAACACATTTTTATCTGATACCACTTTACAAGTTAAAAAATTTTAGAGAATGAGGTAAAAATTGAGTGCATACCTACAAATGAAAAAATTCTTGACATTTTTATGAAGGCGATCTCTTAAGATACATTTGAATATCTCTAGGAGATGCTAGGGGTTTCCACTCCTTATCAGAGCTAAATGAATGTGGTTATATATTAGCCTAGTGAAATTCAAACATATCCTTGATCTGTACTAATGATTATAGCTGCCTCTTAGGAGGAGTTGAGAATTATGGTGAATTGAATTGTATATTTGAAGGAGAGATTAGCTAAATGAGTAGTTGATCTGCATCTTTGGCATTTTCCATTGATGTCAAAGGGGGAGAGTGAACTTGTGTTTAAAATGTGTCCCAAATAGGAAAGTATGCTTCAATTGTTGATGTGTTACCATAAATGAAAAAGAGGGATATTGTTGAAGTATTGAGTAGAATGAGTGAGTTTGGATAAGTAGTGATTAAGTATGCTTGTTTTCTTACGGTTGTCATTGATGTCAACACATTTTTGCATTAATGTCAACATTGATGCAGAGTGCACTGCAAGAAGACCTTAATGGGCCCTAGCTCTTGGATACCTCTTCAAATTCCAAATTAGATCAATCCAAATCCACACATGTCTTCTTAGGGTGTCTCCTAAATTGTCCAAGGGTTCAATAGGCTTCCCTTGTTCTCTCTTGGTTCTTCAAATCAAACTATGGAACAAAGCAATTTCTCCTTTAGGGACACTTTCCCTAAACCACACAATAAGGTGTAAAAATTAACCAGTGGATTCAAAACTCTATCCTAAGGGATTGAAGACTCTTCACAGACCCTAGAGACCAATAATCCACCATTATTTTTGGTCTTGAAGACCCAAGGTTAGTCAAACCCCAAATAACCTAGGATTACTTGTAGCCCTAACCGGTGGGTTTTTGGGACTTAACTCTTTGTGACAATGGGATCTAAAAGATATGATAAGGTTTCTAGATACCATTTATGGAGTTTTTTAACCTCCCAAAGAATTAACACCTCACTCCGCTCATGCACCCCTAAGCTCTCACAAAACACACAGACCTAATTAGCTAGTTTAGGCTTGGTTTGTTAGGAAAGTGATAGGAGGTGGGTTCATGGATGAAATGAAGATATTTTGATGGATTACATTACCCAAATTTATTCTAGAAACACCTTTGGTTTTATCCTCCAACTCATATATTTCACATGCATGTGACTGTACTAACAAACTAGGCTAATTACATAGGGATAATTAGCCTAGGGCTTGATCTTAAAAATAGAAGGACTAAGAGTGAGAGCCTGAGATTATAGATTCCTAAAGACCATGATCCTATCTAAAATTTTCTAAGTGGCTGAGGAGATCCACTAGATAAAGATCTTTCTACGATCACATCTTTGAGACTAGTCCAGTAGAGCTTTGGTTTCTCAGACAGCAAGAATGTAAAATTGATAACTTTTTACTAACTTAAAAAAAACACCTCAAATCAACTTGAAAGGTAAGAAGACTCAAGGCATTGCAAAATTCTGCAAATGGATCTTCAAAATGAATCCATACTAGGTCGTACCATACATAAATGACTCAAAACACTCTTCTATTTTGTTGCTCAAACATCAAACTTCATACACTCTATGATCTGACCTTCATGGAAGGTATCCTCTCACCTAATAGCATAATCCAAGAATTTTAGAAGCTTTAGAAGGTGGGTGAGGTTGGTTACAAAGGAGTTGTCATATACTGAGAAAATTATTGCAAAAAGACAACTTTTTGGCAATAAGTGACAGATTTGCTAATTTGGGCAAAATCCAACCTTATCGACCTCCCAAGGTGTGGGAGAGGTCCAAAACATGACTAGGACCTAACTAAGGACTTAGAAACATACTCCTAACTAGACAGACAAAAATCAACAACTAAGAAGGTCTAACCATGGTTTTAGGAACCTAGGTTTATAACTCACCATAGGTCCTTCACCTTACATCAAAGACCCAAACAAACAAACACACACAAGGGTGATCTCATGGATTCTCCTTATTAAAAACAAGAAAGCAAGAAAAATGAGGATCTTCAGGAGGTTCCTTGCACCATACTCCTCATGACAAAAAGAACTCAAGTCTCTTGAGTTGTGAATTCTTCAAGTGGATAACCTATCTTCAGAATGTCTTCAAGGTTCATCCAAGTAGCATCTTCAACTGGTTGGTGTTTCCATTTAACCAAGTACTCATAGTAAGTTCCCTTCCTAGTTTTCTTGTTCACTCTTTTTTCTAGAATGGTTTCAATCTCAAGAGGAGTTTCTTGTGACATGTCCTTGAGTGGTTGGAGTGTAGGAGGTTTTGGAGTACCTATCATATCCGTAGTACTATCTTCCCCTTTATAAGCATAGATGTTTGCAACATTGAAAATAGGTGATAAGCCAATGTGAGATGGTAGATCAATTCGATAGGCATTGTTGCCACATTTCTTCAGAATCTTGAAAGGGCCAAGCTTTGTCATCATAAGTTTTGTGTATTTCTCTTTGGGTAGTCTCTCCTTCTTGAGGTGGATCATCACTAAGTCTCCCACCTTGACTTGTATATCTCTCCTTGTCTTGTCAGCATAGGCTTTATATTTCTTAGTGGTATGCTTCAATTTGGTCTGTACCTGATCATGTATATTTTTCATCACCTTAGCAAAGTCTTCAGCCAGTGCACTTATTTTCTCCATTTCTTTGATATCCTTGAGTTCCAATACTCCTCTAGGGTGAGTGCCATAGACAATATGGAATGGAGTTAAACCAACACTCCTATTGACAGAATCATTGAATGAGAATTCTTCTTGTTCTATCAGAGTGTCCCAAGTGGCTCCATGTTCTTGTGTGAGACATCTCAGAAGGTTTCCAAGGGACCTATTGATGACTTCTATCTAACCATCAGACTGTGGATGATATGCAGATGCCAGAGAAATATTTTTTCCTATTTTATTCCATAATGTCCTCCAAAAGTGACCTAAGAACTTAGGACCCCTATCTGATATGATGGACAATGGGAGTCCATGGATTATTACAACCTCTTTAAAGAAAAACCCTGCTATGTGAGATGCATCATGAGTTGTTCTACAAGGGATAAAGTGTGCCATTTTTGAAAATCTGTCAACTAAAACATAAATGCTATCAAAGCCTAATTTGGTCTTTGGAAGACGTAGGACAAAGTCCATACTTACTAAATCCCATGGTTTGGTAGGGATGGGAAAAGGAGTGTACAATCTATCATTGGAGGTGTGCCCTTTGGCTTGTTGGCAAACTGAACAACCCTCCACAAAATTCCTAACATCTGTCTACAATTTAGGCCAGTGGTAGAATCTCCTAACTAGCTCCAAAGTTTTGTCTACTCCAAAGTGACCAGCTAGGCTTCGACAGTGCTTCTCTTTGATAATTTTCTCCCTCATAGATCCTTTTGGGACACATAAACAACTACCTTTGAAAATAATACCATCTTGCACAATAAACTCAGAGAAATCAGTATGATATCTGTCTATCATCTCAATGCAAATCTGATAAGATTATTTAAAATCTTCATTTGTAACATACATATCCTTCAATCTCATAAAGGTGCTTGGAGCATTGGAAAGGCCAAAAGGTATCACAAGCCACTCATAGAGGCCTTTTATAGTCTTAAATGTTTTCTTCCACTCATCTCCCTGTCTAATTCTTATCTGATAGTAGCCACTTTTGAGATCTATCTTGGAATAGTAACTTGCACCCCCCAAACAGTCTATCAAATTCTCTATTCTAGGAATAGGAAACCTATATCTTTTGTTTATCCTATTGATAGCCCTAGAATCCATAAATAACCTCCATGTGCCTTCTTTATTGGGTGCTAGGACTGCTAGGACAACACAAGGACTCACACTCTTCCTAATGAGACCTTTTGACAACAATTATCCAACTTGTCTTGCTATCTCTTGATTCTGTTTAGGGGTCATCTTATATGCTGCCTTATTGGGAAGAGTGGCCCCTGTTCTGAATTCTATATAGTGGCTTACTTCCCTCTCAGGTGGCAAAGATTTTGGTGTGTTTTTAGCAATGATACCTTTATACAGGTCTAATAGTGCCTTCACTTCTTTGGGACCTACATCCCTAGTGGGGACTAGGACTTTGGACTCCTTCAAAGGTGTCTTTTTGGGCCTCACTACTAGGTAATAACAAGGGGTATCCTTCTCCTTTAGTACTTTCATGAATTCATTTTCTCCTATGTGCAAGACAATACTATTAGCATGTTTTTCTTTCTCACATTCAGGGTGTGGGTTCATTACATATTCAACACCATCCTTAGTTATAGATAAACATTTGATTTTCCATCATGCCTAGCATCTACATCATATTTCCAAGGCCTCCCTAATAATACATGACATACATCCATCTCTATAATATCACATAAAAATCTGTCTGTATACTCCCCTATCTTGAAATCTACCCAAACTTTCTCATTGATAATGGTTTTCTTTTCTTTTGTCAACCAAGAAGCCTTATAAGGGAAGGGATGGGGAATAACATGCAACTTAAGCTTAGTGACTAACTCCCTAGATGCAATATTATCTGTAGAGCCAGAATCAACTATGACTTTGCATACCTTATTGTTCACCTTGAAACTTGTTCTGAATAAGGACTTCCACTGAGGTGGTTCTACAGTAGTAGGTACTCTTAGGAGTGTCCTTTGCATTATTAAAAATTCTCCTTGCTCTAGATTTTCTGGTCTTGAAGTTGCAGAGTGATAGAAGGATACACTTTGATTATCATCCTCTTGAGTAAGTTGTACTCTTCTATCCCCTCCTTGTCTGTTGGTTCCACTCTTTTCAAGACATGTGAAGGACTGGTGTCCAACTTGATTACATGTAAAACACTTCTCTGTGAAGACACTAGGCCCTCTTCCTCCAAACCTTCCTCTACTGTTGGATCTCCTCCCTCTAAAACTATTTCTATTATTGTGCTCTCCTTCTGACTCATGGTGATTAAACTCCCCTTGGATTATTTGGAATGGTCCTCTGCCATTGAATCTACCTCTTCCCCTAAAGTTATTCCCTCTTCCTCTATTATTTTTTTCTCCCCTTCTCTTTTTCTTTTCTTCAATTTTCAGTGCCATTTGGAAGCATTTGTGTATTGATTCAGGATTGAACAAACTAATTTCATCTTGGATACTGTATTTCAATCCATTGATGTATCTTTCAATCTTGTGCTTCTCACTTTCAGGAACTCTAGCCTTCAAGGTCATTTTTTGAAATTCCTCAGTGTACCCACTCACATCAAGGTCCTTCTACCTAAGATTTTGCAGCTTCATGTGGAGGGTGATCTCGTAGTCTTTAGGTACAAACTCCTTGGATTCAACCAACATTTTCTTCCATGTTGAGATAGGATTCCTTCCTTCCTTCACTCTTTCATTTTGTAGAAAGTTCCACCAACTAAAGATAGGACCTCTCATTCTGGATTTTGCAACCTTAACCTTTTGATTCTCAGAAATGTTTTCATACTCAAAGTAGTTCTCCAAAGCTTCCACCCAATCCATGCATTCTTCAGGATCCATTTTCCCACAAAACATGAGCATGTTTGATTTATGATCCCTTCTTCCAACTCTTTCAAGAGCTTTAGGAAGTTTTAATTGGTCTGCAAGCATGTTCTTTGTCTCATCTTGCTCCTTCTCTTCTTCTTCTTCCTCCTTCTCCATTTGGAGGTCTTTTAACTTCCTTATCTCCTCTTCCATCCTCTTGTTCTTGGCTATTTGTTCCTTGACAATGTTTGCCAATTCCACATTGGTGATTGTAGTGGGAACTTCTTCCTCTAGAAAAATTTCTATTCCCTCAGCCATTCTTCACTCCTTCCAAGATCTTGACAGGCTCTGATACCACCTGATGCAGAGTGCACTACAAGAAGACCTTAATGGGCCCTAGCTCTTTGATACCTCTTCAAATTCCAAATTAGATCAATCCAACTCAACAAAATTATTCTTAGGGTGTCTCTTGACTTTTTTGAGGGGTCAATAGGCTTCCCTTGTTCTCTCTTGGTTCTTCAAATCAAACTATGGAACAAAACAATTTCTCCTTTAGGGACACTTTCCCTAAACCACATAATAAGGTGTAAAACTTCACTAGTAGATTCAAAAATCTATCCTAAGGGATTGAAGACTCTTCATAGACCCTAGAGACCAAGAATCCACCATTAGTTTTGGTCTTGAAGACCCAAGGTTAGTCGAACCCCAAATAGCCTAGGATTCCTTGTAGCCCTAACCAGTGGGTATTTGGGACTTAAATCTTTGTGACAGTGGGATCTAAAATATCTGATATGGTTTCTAGATACCCTTTATGGATTTTTTAAACCTCCCAAAGCATTAACATCTCACTCCACTCCTACGCCCCTGAGATCTCACAAAATACACAGACCTGATTAGCTAGTTTAGGCTTGGTTTGTTAGGCAAGTGATAGGAGGTGGTTTCATGGATGAAATGAAGAGCTTTGGATGGATTCCCCTACCCATATGTAGTCTAGAAAAACCTTTTTCTTGATCCCCCAACTCATATATTACACATGCATGTGACTATATTAACAGACTAGGCTAATTACATAGGGATAATTAGCCTAGGGCTTGATCTTAAAAATAGAAGGACTAAGAGTGAGAGCCTGAGCTTCTGGATTCCTAAAGACCATGATCCTAGCTAAAAGTTTCCAAGTGGCTAAGGGGATCCACTGGACAAAGATCTTGCTAGGATCACATCTTTGAGACTAGTCCAGTAGAGCTTTGGTTTCTCTGACAACAAGAATGTAAAATTGATAACTTTTCAGTAACTTAACAAAAACACCTCAAATCAACTTGAAAGGTAAGAAGACTCAAGGAATTGAAAACTTCTACAAATGGATCTTCAAAATGAATCTGTACCAGGCCATACCATACAGAAATGACACAAAACACTCTTCTATTTCCTTGCTCAAACATCAAACTTCATACACTCTGTGATCTGACCTTCATGGAAGGTATCCTCTCACCTACTAGCATCCTCCAAGCACTTGAAAAGCTTCAGAAGGTGGGTGAGGGAAGTTACAAAGGAGTTGTCATATACCGAGCAACATTTTGCAAAATTTGCTCATGCAACATTTTGCAAAAAGACAACTTTTTGGCAATAAGTGACATAGTTGCTAATTTGTGCAAAAGAAAACCTTACAAACCTCCCAAGGTGTGGGAGAGGTCCGTGATGACATGTGACTGATTGAATGTTTGAAAATGTTAAGTTGAAGATGATGCAAGACATTAAATCAGTTAATGGTTTGTACTGTCATTTATGTCGACTTGATATCATCTGTATGGTCATATACATAATGCCAAAGACTTTAGAGAATCAATGGAACAAAGGTTATGCTTTCATCAATGCATAAAAGTCAAGTATTCATCAAGTGAAAAACTACACCGGCGGAGTGCACACCATCGGTAAAGACAGATATAAAGTCATAGTGATACCCGACGATCAGAAGACAGTGTTGCCCGATGAAGCAAAATCACAGGATGCCCGATGAGATAAAAATAGTGTTGCCCGATGAGAAAGATCCAATGATGCCCAATGGACAGAGATCCCAAAGCTAACTGAAGTTGTACCAATGGAACTGGTAGTTTTCACTGGCGATGAACTACAGAATTGACCAACAGAATAGAGAGATCAGAAAATGACAAAATATCTAGCTGGCAGAGCTTAAGGATAGACTTAACTGGTTGTTTTATTTGACTAGAGTTAAGTGATTTAAAGATGATTTATACAGCTGGAAAGAAGATTACTACGAGATAAATCAGGAGTTAAAGCCATAAACCAATTTGGCTAGATTGTTTTTCACACCAAAAATAAAGAATCAAGAACCAAGAATTAAGGAATATCATGTCTATATAAGAGACAAGCATAATTCATTTCCATAAGCACTCAGATAAACGGGGGAGTGAATTGATAGAAGATGCTGAAAAAAAACTGATGAAGGTTAAAATTCATACAGTCCTGATCAATCAAGCTAAGGGAGAGCTAAATAATTCTACAGACACCGACACACAACATCACAGAGCAGAAAGAATGAAGAACAAAGGAATCAAATTGATACATTTATCAGAAAGGTATTGTACGTAAATAGATCTGAATATTTGCAATTCAAAGTTGCATTAGAAATAGGTCATTGTGTTTTAGTTTAACCATTGAAGCATTAAGTCTCTTAATAGAGTAGGACTTAACAGTCTTTTGTAATTGAGGTATATCCTAACAGATTACCAAAAGGTTGACTCATGATAGTAGCATCG
>MU224678.1:905051-916086 GCA_018584345.1 Thuja plicata | reverse complement strand
GAAGGTATAGACTATGGAGAAAACTTTGCACCCATTGCTAGGCTAGAAGGAGTAAGAATTCTACTTGCTTATGCTGCATACAAAGGATTCAAAGTATATCAAATGGACGTTAAGTCAGCATTCCTAAGTGGACTACTTGAAGAAGAGGTATACATTGAACAACCAGAAGGGTTTGTGGATCTAGACAAGCGAAACATGGTATGTAGACTTCACAAAGCCTTGTATGGATTAAAACAAGCTCCCAGAGCCTGGTATGAATGACTTCATTCCTATCTAATAAGTATTGGATTTATGAGGACTAGTGAAAATAGTAATCTTTATTTAAAAGAAGATACTAATGCTAACACTTTGATTGCTGAAATATTTGTTGATGACATCATATTTGGGGGCAATGATATGCTATGCAAATCATTTGCTGATGAGATGAGCAAATAATTTGAGATGTCTATGTTTGGAGAGATCAAGTTCTTTCTTGGTCTACAGATCATTCAACAAACTAAAGGTATTTTCATTACACAGTCCAAATACATCAAAGAAGTTTTGAAAATATTCAAGATGGATGATTACAAACCTGTTGGAACAACGATGGCTACTGGATGCAAATTAACAAAGGAAGACAAGACAATAGAGGTAATTTAGACTCCATACAGATCAATGAAAGGGAAACTCATGTATGTTGTACACACTAGACCAGATATTGCACATGCAGTAGGGATTGTTGCTAGATTTTTTGCTAACCCTAGGGAATCACATATGACTGCTGTGAAAAGAATTCTAAGATATCTGAAGAATATCGAGGAATTCGGCTTATGGTATAGAAGAGAAGGAAAAATTGAACTAAAAGTGTTTACCAACACTGATTGGGCTAGAAATCTTGATGACCGGAAGAGAATAACTGAAGGAGCATTCTTTATGGGTGATAGACTTGTCACATGGATTAGTAAGAAGCAAGGATGCATCTCTCAGTCTACCGCAGAAGTAGAATATGTTGTTGCTGCTACAAACTGCTCAAATTTCGCATGGATAAAACAATTGTTGGAAGGTATGCAAATGAAAATCATAGAACCAGTAGTTATCTATTGTGATAACACCAGTGCAATAAATATTTCCAAGAATCATGTCATGCATGCAAAGACGAAACACATTGCCATCAAGTATCATTATTTAAGAGAACATGTTCAAGAAAAAGAGGTGATACTTGACTATGTACAATCAAAAGAACAATTGGCTCATATCTTCACCAAGCCACTGCCCAAGGATACATTTCAGTACTTGAGGAAAAGACTAGGGGTCAAGCCCATGTCTAATAGTCAGTAAAAGGACTGAAAGTTGCATCACCCATATATTATCAGAATATCATTCCTGATTGATGCAAGCAGAAGCTGAACTTCAAAGCTACATCTATATACAGAAAGGTATACATCAGAACAAGCACCAGAGAAAATTGTTATATTGATGATGGATAAGGGAAATTCAAGGAACATATTATGGATAGAAGACATTGTTTGAAAAAATGTCAGATATGTGTGAAAAAAATTGTTTTGCATTAATGTTAAAGGGAGAGAATGTATCCATATTATCTTCAGAAACTATTTATTATCAGATTACTCCAAACAAGGAGAGATCATATCCATAGGGAGAGTATTTGTATAAAATTTGCAAATAAAAGATAGAGAAATCAAAGAAGAAAAGAAAAATTGACACCAACAAAGGTCACAACACATCAGAAGAAGAAACAGGAAAGCTGCAAGAATCAAATCTAAGCTAACACAAAGCTTACCGATGGTTAGACATTTTTATCAGTTATCAAAACAAACTGTTTGGTAATTTGATGAATCTCAATAATTTTATTTCATGTTGTATTATAAATAGTATAGTGTGATAATATAGTATGTTTCCATCAATTCCAAAGGGAGAGATTGATGACATGTAACCGATTGAATGTTTGACAATGTTAAGTTGAAGATGATGCAAGAAATTAAATCAGTTAATGGTTTGTATTGTCATTGATGTCAACTTGATATCATCTATATGGTCATATAAATAATTCCAAAGACTTCAGAGAATCAATGGAAAAGAGGTTATGCTTTCAGCAATGCATAAAATTCAAGTATTCACCAAGTGAGAGACTACATCGGCGGAGTGCACACCATCGGTAAAGACAGAGATAAAGTCACAGTGATACTTGATGATCAGAAGACAATGTTACCTAACAAAGAAAAATAATAGGATGCCTGATGAGCTAAAAATAACATTGCCTGATGAGAAAGATCCAATGATGCCCAACAGATGGAGATCCTGAAGCTAACTGAAGTTGTACTGACGGAACTGTCAATTGTCACCGACGATGAACTGCAGAATTCACCCACAGAACAAAGAGATAAGAAAATGACAAAATATCTAGCTGGCAGAGTTTAAGGATAGACTTAATTGGTTGTTTTATTTGTTTTATTTGACCATAGTTAAGTAAGTGATTTAAAGATGATTTATACAGTTGGCAAGAAGATAACTATGAGATAAATTAGGAGTTAAAGCCATAAATCAATTTGGCTGGATTGTTTTTCACGCCAAGAATCAAGAATCAAGAACCAAGAATTAAGGAATATCATGTCTATATAAGAGACAAGCATAATTCATTTTCATAAGCACTCAGATACATGGGGGAGTGAATTGATAGAAGATGCTGAAAAAAACTGATGAAGGTTAAACTTCATACAGGCCTAATCAATCAAGCTAAGGGAGAGCTAAAGAATTTTGCAGACACCAACACACAGTGAAGCACAACATCACAGAGTAGAAAGAATGACGAACAAAGGAATAGAATTGATACATTGATCAAAGAGGTATTGTACGTAAATAGATTTGAATATCTACAATTCAAAGTTGCATTAGAAACAGGTCATTGTGTTTCAGTTTAACCATTGAAGAATTAAGTCTCTTAACAGTATTTTGTAATTGAGGTATATCCTAATAGATTACTAGAAGTTTGACTCATGATAGTAGCATCAGTCTTACCTAAAGCCTATTGACAGTCTAAGAAGGAGGCTGATTCAAGGATGGTAGTAAGATTAGCATAAAGCCTATTGACAGTCATGAGACTGATTCAAGGATGGTAGCATGGATGCTAGATACTTAGTGACAATCTATGTATAAAAATACTCTAACAAGGTCGCACTTAACAGTGTTTTTGTAACCTTTAACAGGGTTGGCTCCTAACAGGGCTCACTTCAGAAGAGTGAAAATTTTGGGTACCAGTCCCAGTGGTTTTTCCCTTAACAGGGTTTCCACGTTAAAATCCTTGTGTTATGTGTGTATGGTTTATTACTTTAGTGTTTTACATTTCACATATGCATTTTTGATTTGACTGGTATACTCTGCATATTTATTGAGCATCGGTAAATAAGTTTTACTGCTTATTAGTTATCAAGGAGAAGAAGGACAGACAAGGTAAACCGACAGACAATGATTTGTTTCAAGTATTTCAAAGGCATACATCTTGTAGGGACTTGATAATCTGAGGAGTATTAATTGGTGGATTGAAGTTTAAAAGGATAAATTTTTGAGGCCACTGATTCACCCCCCCCTCTCAATTATTACTAACAGTCCAACACATGACTAGGACCTAACTAAGTACTTAGAAACATACTTCTAACTAGACACACAAAAATAAACAACTAATAAGGTCTAACCATGGTTTCAAGAACCTAGGTTTATAACTCACCATAGGTCCTTCACCTTACATCAAAGACCCAAAAAAAAACACACACATAAGGGTGATCTCATGTATGCACCTTATTGCAAACAAGAAAGAAAGAAAAATTAGGATCTTCAGGAGGTGCCTTGCACCAAACATGATTTCTGTGCAGTTGTGATGATGATTTTTCTTTGCATATTCTTTATGTTGCAAATCTATTTATGATACTTTGATATGTTGTTGAGTATAGCTTGAAGTTTTTGGATTCATGGTTTTGTGATTCAAAAAGAAGTACAATGAATTGTTTGTTTGAGTGTGACTTTGATTGACAGTATTCTATCTGTGAAATGTGTTCTTTGCATTTTTTTGCGTAATGGTTTTTGATGGTGCATTTATGGAAATCAGTTATTAATATCCTTAGATTCATTCATTTTAGTTGGCACAAGATTTGGGTCTTCAAAGACATGGATTCAAAATTAAATAGTGTTTCTACTCTAGGCTTGGCCAACCTTAGGTGTTTACACTTTAATTACTTGTCTTAGTGTATGCAAGAAGATATGTAATGTGTATGATACTAATTTGGCCTCAGTTAAGGCATTTTGTGGTCCACTTATCATTCCTCTCCACCATGGGAAATTTTAGTGCCAACCTAATTTAAATTGTATTTAGTCCTTGCGTAGCCAATAGTGGGATATTTTGCTAATGTAAACATGGTATAAATAAATGATGATTATTTCAAGGATAGTGTGGCATGTTATGGAATATGCATTTATTTTTATGAAAGCTATGGAAGTATGTGTATGTTTGGTGGGGATATATGTATGAAAGAGGATCTATCTCTCTAATTGTATAAGTTAAGTGTGAAGTGTGGTGCAGAGAAATGTGAACTTTAATGTGTTAGCTTACCAGAAGCAATGATTCAAAGGTGACTACAAATCTTTCAATTGTGTTTTTGTTGTATATTAGTGGTGGATCTATTCTCTCTTATCCTTCTTAATTTGGTTAATCCCTTTGAAAATAAGCCTTCTTTGGTCTATGAGCCCTTAGGAGTGAGCCTTTCTTATAATCCACGTTAACTGGCGTTCTTATATTTGAAAATAATCTTCATCATGGTTTTTCTCTTAACTGGTTTTCCATGTAAATATGGTGTTTGGTGTGTTTATGGTTGTTGTACTTTTCATGTAAATATCTTTCACCAATTAAAAATTTAAAGTATGGTGGAACTAACTAAAGGATTTAAAGGAATATTTTTTTGGATAAATAATTCACTCCCCTCTCGGTTTTCTTTCACATAAAAAATAAGGAACTTTTGATGAGATACACTATCTCATGATAGGATACATGATAGATTAAATAATTAAAGCAAACACAAATATTATAGAAGAAGCATTTTTCATATGCTCATGTTGTAATCCTCTTTCACAATTACTCCATAAAATGACTTTTTACACTTCACACTCAGAGTCACACACATTATTCAACACTCACACATTCACAAATGATTTTTCTTTTATATCCCCCTTAACATCCCAAAACACTCAATAGGTAAAATCAAAAGTGACCATTAGATGAATTGGCTTCAAGCATGTAAATAAATCAAAATGAGTTGAAAATCAATCCAATGCATGACTTGGTGCAAAAAAATCTTAACATATCACAACATATCTCCGAAATAAAATATGTAAGGTTAGGATCAAGTGAAAATGAAGGAACTAATATTGTCAGCCCAAACAACATCAATAAGATAAAACTGCTAACTATTCATCTTTGCACCACCAAGAAACTAAAAATAACATTAAAATTAAAATGAAATAAATTTAGACTATTCACAATAACCCTACAACCATTTCCTAAAGTGATTACCATTAAGTGTTGGTAGAAAAGTAGAAACCTATTTAACTAATAGAAACAGAGCATCACTGACAAACTGTAACTCTTCAATACATAATACATTGCAATGTGGTACTTGAAATCATATGAAATTCATATAAAATAATCCTCAAACCAATTTTAACATGTTCCCTAAACCGCATGACCAAAATTTATCACTCCAAAGGAATGTGATGCATCCTAATACATTTCTGAGATATTTAACTTTTTATGGTACAGACTAAAGAAAAGTCAACTCAAAATCTTCTGGTAGGAGATGCTAAGAAATGAAATCTTGAAAATAAGCTTTAGAGGGACTAATAACTCCAAAATTGCAAGTCTTAATCATCTAATATGGGGAATGCAAACCAAAGTTCAAATTCAATGACTTAGTAAAATATATAATTTATGTCTTTGATAATATTTCCCAAAAGCAAAAATATGAGTAAGCCTCAAGTGTTAGTCAACCAACTTCTTGAGAATGTAGACATCAATAAATGTAGTTACATCCCTCAATAAAATCACAAAGTATTTATAAAAATCTTAACAAAGGGCATACTATACATCTAGACTGCCATGCTTTTATAAATACATTTGTCAATCTTCTAGACTAACTTGCATATCCTCAATTATGTTTATCGGGCATGCTACTTATGATACAAAAAAATTGTGCAAGAACTACCCCTATCAATATTATCTCTATAGAAAATACTCCCCCTAAGATGGATATGTCCCAAAATTCATGCTATGTATAAAGATCTTCAACAGTAGACCGAAAATAAATACCATAAACCTTAACAAAGCTATACAAAGCCAAAATTGTTTTATCTACACTACTCTTAAAACTCACATAGATGGTAGAATGGCCTTATAGATGTTGAACATGCCAAATAACTGAGAGGGGGGTGTGAATCAATTATTCACAAACACTTTCTAAAATATTTTCCATGTCGGTAAACTTAAAAACCATACAAATCATAATCACAATTATATTAATATTAATTTTTGTTCTACCGGTAACCACATTAATAAATCATAAAAAATGTAATCATGTAAGAAAAAAACCACCAACACAAAGAGCACCAAAATTTACATAGAAATCCAAACTAACAAAACCATGGAGAAACTAATTTTCATGAAAAGAAATATCGGTTAAGGTGATTTTTACAAAGGCTCGTTTAAGGTTTTATCACTATAGTTGGCTCATTGCCGGTCAGGATAACTACCCTTTTACAAAAAGAGATGTTTTATAAATAAAATATGAACTGATAAGATTGCATCTGAATATGCATGAAAAATCTAAAAATCAAGCTCAATTACCACATTCAATAGTAGATCTGATTTTTGATCTTCTCTCTATATACCATTATTTGATCCACTGCACATTTGTATGCAAATGCCCTTCTTGATCTCACAATAATCTTCTTCAGCTTGCACACATTATAGTCAAGAATTTACTTAAATACTTCTTTCACAACTTTCTTATTGTCTTCCACACATACTCTCTCCTCATTTCAAATATAATTTTTTTTTTCTTTATTTATATAGATATCTGATCAAACATGTGTCGATCTCAAACCATAAAGATTTTACAATTCCATTTAATGCATTTCCACCAATCCTAAATCTAGGAAACTCTTAAGAGAACTTTACAACACACAACACCAAGACCCAAATGCAGGTCACACTTAAGATGTTTGCAATTCTTATTACATAACTGAAACTGTTAAAACACCACAACCAAGACCATGTCTTGATAACCAAAACTTATGAGCCCACAGATAGAAGAAACTAGATTGAACACATTTAGAATACGATACCAAAATCTAATTGATGAACTCCAAGTACTTCTAGATATCAGGGACACCTCGAAGAATGTTGTATGTATAGTAGTAAAAAATAACCAACTAAAGACACCATGCACCACTGATTACCAAAAGTACAAAAGTGTACCAAAACATGTAATCCTTTAGTAGAATCAAGCACACGTGCCATATAAAATCAAAACTGCGTGTACAAAAATTGTTTTGCATATAACCAAAAACACTAATCTTAATAGTCATAATTGTCCAATAGATACTAAAACTAATACTACCAAATATTCAGTATGAGTATTTTTACATCAATAATAATAATGCCAGCAACATCTGAGTCTAACAATCTCCCCCTTTGGCATTGATGGAAAAACAAAAAAAAACATAGATAAAAAAAACTTTAAAATCTTCAAAACCAAAAAATCCCCCTGAGTAGATACTTAAATAATGTTTTTGACTTCAATTTCTCTCCCCCTTTTTTCTGCAATGAAAAAGGGCCAAAATCTTCAGCATAGAAATCTCAAATAAATACAATAGATTTAACTATAATTTTTTTTTAATACCTTTCCTTTAATATTGAAATCTCTTTCTTCCACTCAACAATAATGACACTCAACCAAGCTCATAGACTATCATGTTCCATTAGAAAATCAAAACATGGAATCCAATTCAAAGACTGAATCTGTTGCTTGTAATCTTCTACATCTGCAAGGATTCCAACAACATGCTCCAACCAGACTACAATCATGTCCTTCACTAACCAAAATATCTTTATTAGGTCTTCCCTCTTTCTTTGTAACTATAACAACTGTTCCTAAAGCTCATCAACTATGATCCTCTATTTTCCATCCTTGTCCTTTAAAACATCATATTTATTACCTAGATAATTTAGTTCTTTCTCAATCACTTCACTTCTTCCTCTAAAATTGTCCAGAGCAGTAGGCCACCAAAGATAGTACCTTTAGATATCTACAATTTTCTTCACACGGTCTCTTGTTTCATTGATAACTCTAGCAAGTTTATTCTTTGCATCTATACATTTTTTCTCAATGGATTTCTTTAACTTCCTTCAATCATCTCCACTATGCAATAATATCTCCTCAATAGTTTTGACCAAATCAATCGATAACATACCAGAAACACTGGAAACAATAATATTCTTATTGATCATGTGATCAGTCACCAACTCTTCAATCTATGTTCTTCTGACTAAAAAGAAAGAAATCCACATGTCACCAGTATTTTCAAATGCCTCATCTTCTAGCAAAGATTGCACCAGATCAGAAGCCACAAAGTCAAAATTTGACAGAGCTTTCACAACTACCTCTTCTTTTTCATTCTCCTCACCTTCTTTCTTTTCTTCAAACTCTTCTTCTTCAACCTTATCCTTCTCTTCTTCACTCTCTAAATAGTAACAACCTATTTTCCTTTCTTACTCAACTTTATCCTTTTTGGTTCTGGAGGGGAACCACCAATAGAAACTTTTAATCTCTTATAACCTGAGGAGTGATGCAATGGAAAGGTTGGTGGACTGATAAGAAAGATAAGAGATACACAAATTTAAACTACCAATGAACTACCCTTCCAAGTGCATACTAACTCCAAGAGACTCAATTCACCCAAGGTTACTCTAGGTTCAAACCAATGATATATTTGGTGTATTTGGATGGTATTAGGGTGTATTAAAGTGGTTTTAAAGTTCTAGACCCAACCCAAAACTCCTAGCCCTTGGTTTTACTCCAAACTGCCAATAGGCCTAATAGCCTTCCTTTTAGCCCTGCAGCGAGAGTAATTTGCAGTTAACTTTAAAATTTACCAAAGGACTGACAAAATAAATTGCATATTCTGATACCCTTTATCCTCTTACACAACATAATAAAAGGGTTCTATGGACTCCTTTGGACCATATATGACTGTCCTCACACTATGGCCTTAAAATTGCATAAAAAGACCCCAATTTACAAAGAAACTATATGATAAACATGCTCCCAATGGCTTAAATCTTGGGTAGAAGCATGAAATTACTCAAAAACCCTAAATACAAAAGGAATAAGACTCAGATCTTCATTAACATCAAAACCCCCAAATTCACTCCTTTCAAGCCCTTAATACAAAGGCTTCCTTAATGTCTTGTCTCCAATCACTTCCAGACATAACCAGTACTTGATTCACCAATAAAATTCCAATATAAGACAACCCACATTATAAAAGATACCCCTTATTTGGATAGATCATTGGCTGCTACACTTGTGCCATCATTTTCAACATAACATTCTTCATCTATTGACTGTGATCACCCTCTCTTTCTATTACCTGCTCATCAAATCATTAGATTCATAATATACATGTTAGTTTTGGTAATTCCATGAAGGTTAGGCCTTTACTTTCATGGAATGATGCCTCCTTTGTTAGAATCCTATCAAAACAATGATTTAATAACCCTCAAATGGTGACAATGCTGAAACAGTGAATGAAAATGGATTCAAAATAATACATAGATCATATGAATGCTTGAAAAATGATAAGGAGAGACTCTTAAATAATCGTTGAATTAGATCCTATTGATTACCAATCAATAAACATTCAAGACATTACAAAATTCTGAGATTTTTATTTATTCTCTGCAACAATCTGTACTTGCCAGCCACACCACATAATGGATTCCTCTTTTTGCAATATAATGACCTTTCCCAAACGTCCATAACCTCTTGTGGGTTGGTTTGATGGATTAGTTTAATTTTTTAACACTAAAAACTTAACTTCCCTCCAAAATACATTTCTAACCGTTTGTTTCCAAATATTTGAATTTTTAAACTTTAAAATTGCTTTAAAACCTTTGTGATTTGAAAACTAAGAACTCCAAAGGATGTCAAACACCTAGGAGACTTATTTAAAGCCAAGATAAAACCCCTAGAACCTCCTACACACATTGGGACACTAATGGTCCAAATTACTTTTATTTAATCCCTTTAGGATATAACTTATTCTTAATAAACAAATTCCATTTCATGACATCAAAACATTATAGGAGCCAATACACCATAGTTGATGTGATTTGAATCACCTAGGGTCCCTTTGATATCCTTGGACCCCTAATTTCCATTAGGTGGCCTCCATTCAGTCATGGTCTTCATGGTCTTCATGTTGGTCCTTGGTGCTCCTGCACCATACTCCCCACCTTCAATAAAATGCTTGTCCCAAGCCTTGTGTGGCCTAAAGGACCTCTGCAATGTAGGGGTGAAGTAATCCCCCAAAGTGATCTTCCTTCTCACATCTTGCCAACCTGCATTCATACACAATTTTTTAAAATAAAAACATGGTTTTGCTGCCTGCCCTTGGGAAGGACAGTGAGAGGGTTGGAAATCCTCCTCCTTTGATCCACTCCATGGATTAGATCTCTGATCTAACATCTCTGCCCCCTTTGTTTTCTCTGGCTGCATCATAGGACACTTTATGGTCCCAACTTGCACAAAGGCTAAGTCCCAAATCTCTCCTCCTTTAGGACTGTCATAGTAGCCTCTTGACTGTATGTTCTCATCCTTCTTCCATCCAGTATCATACTGAACCTTCTTTTCTATCTCCTGCCCAAAACACATAAGTATTGGTTCTTCTTGGTACCTTACTAATGGCTGCAATTCATATTTCTTGCCTTCATGGT
>MU224678.1:885923-904810 GCA_018584345.1 Thuja plicata | reverse complement strand
AAATGTTTTCAAATTTAACTTCCTCACCACTTCATGAGACACAACATTATGACTTGCTCCTGAGTCTATAATGAGTCTACATACTTTACCTTGGATTAAGAAATTTGATCTGAATATACTCATATGTGGATTCCATGGCTATCATCTTCCCATCAATAAGCATTCTCCATCCTCTGGGTAAATTTCAATGGGCTCTTGCTTCTCTTCTCTCTTTGTGTCTTCTTCTATCAAGTTCACCCTCCTATGTCTACTCTTGTTCTCATTCCATTTAGGACATCTAAAGGACCGATGACCCACTTCATTGCAAGTGAAGCATCTTCCTGTGAACATCCCATTTCCTCTTCCTCCACTTCTTCCTCCTCTATATCCTCCTCTTCTCTCTGATGTGTATGGCTTTTCTTTTTCATTGCTGCTCTAAAAATTAGTGGTACCTCTACCTCCTCTTCCTCTCATAGAGGATCCTCCTCTTGTGTTATTCTGCTTCTCATGCCTTCTTCTTATCTTCTCTTTAGCCTTCATGGCCAATTGATAGCATTCATCAACTATCCTTGGGGTAGTAAGAATAAGTTCATCCTTAATGTTGAACCTTAGCCCCCCCATGTATCTTGTAATATTTTCTTCCACTTCTTCTTCATGCCCTGTTCTGATATCCAACTTATGGAACTCCTCAGTGTACCTTTGCACATCCATATCCTTTTGTCTAAAATCTCTCATTTTCTTGTATAACTATACTCTATAATCCTTTGGAAAAAAATTTGCCTTCATCTTCTCCATCATACTATACCAATATTTGATCTTGGGTTTCCCATTCTTCCATCTTTCTTCCTGAACACAATCCCACCACAATAATGCATGTTTCTTCAACCTAGACTTTGCAATCTTCACTTTGTCCTTCTCCTCTATTCCTTCACACTCAAAGCAATTCTCAATTTCACTAAACCAATCTATTAGTTCCTCATCATCCATCTTCCCTCCATACATTGGTAAGTCTGTACTTACCCTTGAATCTTTATTCTTTATGGCTTTCACCAACCTAGCCATCCTCTCATCCTCAGGGTCTAACTGTTCTTCCTCTTGGGGTACTTCTTCTTCTTCTCCTTCCTCTTCTTCCTCATCCAATATGATGTTCTTGTCCATCTTCTCTAGTGCTGAGAACCTCTCCATCATGTTCCTCATCATTCTATCCTTCTCATGGTTCTCTTTCTCCCTTTGTTCCAATGTTGCTTTCAACTTCCTATTGTCTGCCAACTGCTCCTTGACTATCCTGACCAACTCTATGTTTTTCATCCTTGTAGGAAAATCCTCCTCTCCTTAAGACATCTTTCCTAATATACTTATGGCTTTGATACCACTTGATGCAATGGAAATGTTGGTAGACTGATAAGAAAGATAAGAGATACACAAATTTGGACTACCAATGAACTACCCTTCCAAGTGCATACTAACTCCAAGAGACTCAATTCACCCAAGGTTACTCTAGGTTCAAACCAATGATATATTTGGTGTATTTGGATGGTATTAGGGTGTATTAAGATGGTTTTAAAGTTCCAGACCCAACCCAACACTCTTAGCCCTTGGTTTTACTCCAAACTGCCAATAGGCCTAATAGCCTTCCTTTTAGCCCTGCAGCGAGAGTAATTTGCAGTTAACTTTAAAATTTCCCAAAGGACTGACAAAAAAAATTGCATATTTTGATACCCTTAATCCTCTTAGAAAACATACTAAAAGGGTTCTATGGAATCCTTTGGACCATATATGACTGTCCTCACACCATGGCCTTAAAATTGCATAAAAAGACCCCAATTTACAAAGAAACTATATGATAAACATGCTCCCAATGTCTCAAATCTTGGGTAGAAACATGAAATGACTCAAAAACCCTAAATACAAAAGGAATTAGACTCAAACCTTCATTAACATCAAAACCCCCAAATTCACTCCTTTCAAGCCCTTAATACTAAGGCTTCCTCAATGTCTTGTCTCCAATCACTTCCAGACATAACTAGTACTTGATTCACCAATAAAATTCCAATATAAGACAACCCACATGATAAAAGATACCCCTTATTTGGACAGATCATTGGCTGCTACACTTGTGCCATCATTTTCAACATAACATTCTTCATCTATTAACTGTGATCACCCTCTCTTTCTGTTACCTGCTCATCAAATCATTAGATTCATAATATACATGTTAGTTTTGGTCATTCCATGAAGGTTAGGCCTTTACTTTCATGGAATGATGTCTCCTTTGTTAGACTCCTATCAAAACAATGATTTAATAACCCTCAAATGGTGACAGTGCTGAAACAGTGAATGAAAATGGATTCAAAATAATACAGAGATCATATAAATTATTGAAAAATGATAAGGAGAGACTCTTAAATCATCATTTAATCAGATCCTATTGATTACCAATCAATAAACGTTCAAGACATTACAAAATTCTTGCAAAATTTTGAGATTTTTATTTATTCTCTACAACAGTCTGTACTTTCCAGCCACGCCACATAATGGATTCCTCTTTTTGCAATATAATGACCTTTCCCATACGTCCATAACCTCTTGTGGGTTGGTTTGATGGATTAGTTTAAGTTTTTAACACTAAAAACTTAACTTCCCTCCAAAATACATTTCTAACCGTTTGTTTTCAAATATTTGAATTTTTAAACTTTAAAATTGCTTTAAAACCTTTGTGATTTGAAAACTAAGAACTCCGAAGGATGTCAAACACCTAGGAGACTTATTTAAAGCCAAACTAAAACCCCTAGAACCTCCTACACACATTGGGACACTAATGTTCCAAATTACATTTATTTAATCCCTTTAGGATATAACTTATTCTTAATAAACAAATGCCATTTCATGACATCAAAACATTATAGGAGCCAATACACCATAGTTGATGTGATTTGAATCACCTAGGGTCCCTTTGATCTCCTTGGACCCCTGATTGTCATTAGGTGGCCTCCATTCAGTCATGGTCTTCATGGTCTTCATGTTGGTCCTTGGTGCTCCTACACCAAGGAGGAACCCTCCTCACCATGACTTACTAATATAGCACCAGTAAAAATCATGCCAGAATTAACACTCATACGAAAAGATATGAAATATTCCTTACAAGAAGCTGGACAATTCTACAATGACCCCAAATATCTGAAACATCTGCTTACCGATAGTGATGTCATTCCTCCACTCAATATTATCTTCACCAAATAATTATTTCATAAAATAAAATTCTAATCACATCACCAAAGAATTAAATCTAAATTCATATCCTCCCTCTAAAGCCATCTTCACATTCTCAAGAAAACTATCTAGCAACATCTTACATAGATTAAATGAAATATTTTCTCTAACCATCTTGTGAGCAGTATAAACAACCACAACCACAGTGGCACCATCATGATTCTGCAATTGAATTTTGAATAAAATTCCATAGGCAACATACATCACCAATTGATCAACAAGGGTGTTAATCTAGAATGCATTTTGATCATGACCAATAGTGATCAACTTCTTCACATCTTCATAGCTAATTAATTTCTTCCATGGGACATCTCCAACATTACACAACCTTGTAATATCTTCAATTACTTTCTCTATCACTAGATAGGGCTTGTCCAACATAAGGTTTCCATCCTAAAACTGACTCAGAAAAAATGCAATGAACTCCTTATCGTCACACCAAGGAAATTCTACCCATATATCTAAGCCAAAATATTGTACTCTGTAATTATTTTGTTGATAAACTACTCTCCATATCTCTGATTCTCCCATGATCAAATTCATCAATTTTCACTTTTTGCATCATCTTTGATACAACCGCATCAGTACCATGAACTACCAACTGGGATTCCATGATCGCACATCACAAATTATTCTTTGACCTTACACTCTACTAAATACTTCAAATTTTCTCTTCGCAATAGTGCCATTTTTTTTTTGAAAATTTACGTTTACAACCTCGAGCCATAAATTTAACTTTTCCCGTTGAAACTTCAATATCACTAACACAACCTAGCCATACAATGCACATCAATAAATCAATAATTAACTATAGCTATTTTCTATCTAATCATCATACCAAGGACAAGATAGTTGCAACTGGTATTTCCTTAGAGTAGGAGAAGTGAGTGTTATAACATTTTAATACTCCCCCTAAGCCAAAGCATTTGGCTTAGTTACCGAAAGAGCTATTATAGGGATGTGGTACCACACAGATCTCTTCAAAAACAATTTCTTTCTTTCTCCATGTCATACTATCCTTCTAAGATCCACTTGAAACTAAAATATTATTACCATCTCCAACATTTACTGGAAAACCACCAAATCTGCATGTGTTAGCATACTAACCAAACTGACCATATTTTTAAAATTATAGAAGAACCATTTGTCATATGCTCATGTTGTAGTCCTTTTTCAAAATTACTCCATAAAATGACTTTTTACACTTCATACTCAGAGTCACACACATTATTCAACACTCACACATTCACAAATGATTTTTCTTTTATATCCTCCTTAACATCCCAAAACATTCAATAGGTCAAATCAAAAGTGACCATTAGATGAAATATATAACACACAATAGGTTGTCTTCAAGAATGTAAATAAATCAAAATGAGTTGAAAATCAATCCAATGCATGACTTGGTGAAAAAAATCTTAACATATCACAACATATCTCCCAAAGAAAATATGTAAGGTTAGGATCAACTGCAAATGAAGGAACTAATATTGTCAGCCCAAACAAGATCAATAAAATAAAACTACTAACTATTCATCTTTGCACCACCAAGAGACTAAAAATAACATGAAAATTAAAATGAAAGAAATTTAGACTATTCACAACAACCCTACAACCATTTCCTAAAGTGATTACCATTAAGTGTTGGCAGAAAAAAAGAAACCTGTTGAACTAATAGAAACAGAGCATCACTGACAAACTGTAACTCTTCAATACATAATACATTGCAATGTGGTACTTCAAATCATATGAAACTCATATAAAAGAATCATCAAACCACTTTGAACATGTCCCCTAAACCGCACGACCAAAATTTTTCACTCTAGAGGAATGTGATGCATCCTAATACGTTTATGAGATATTTAACTTTTTATGGTATAGTCTAAAGAAAAGTCAACTCAAAATCTTCTGGTAGGAGATGCTAAGACATGAAATCTTGAAAATAAGCTTTAGAGGGACTAATAAATCCAAAATTTCAAGTCTTACTCATCTAATATGGGGAATGCAAACCAAAATTCAAATTCAATGACTTAGTAAAATATATAATTTATGTCTTTGATAATATTTCCCAAAAGCAAAAATATGAGTAAGACTCAAGTGTTAGTCAACCAAATTCTTGAGAATGTAGACATCAATCAATGTAGTTACATCCCTCAATCAAATCACAAAGTATTTATAAAATTCTTAACAAAGGGCATACTATACATCCAGACTTCCATGCTTTTATAAATACATTTGTCAATCTTCTAGACTAACTTGCATATCCTCAATTATGTTTATCAGGCATGCTACTTATGATAGCCAAAATTGTGCAAGAACTACCCATATCAATATTATCTCTATAGAAAATACTCCCCCTAAGATGGATATGTACCAAAATTCATGCTATGTATAAAGATATTCAATAGTAGACCAAAAATAAATACCATAAAACTTCACAAAGCTATACAAAGCCAAAATTGTTTTATCTACACTACTCTTAAAACTCACATAGATGGTAGAATGGCCTTATAGATGTTGAACATGCCAAATAATTGAGAGGGGGGGGGGGGGGGGGGGGGGGTGTGTGAATCAATTATTCACAAACACTTTCTAAAACATTTTCCATGTTGGTAAACTTAAAAACCATAAAATGATAATCACAATTATATTAATTTTAAATTTTGTTCTACCGATAACCACATTAATAAATCATAAAAAATGTAATCATGTAAGCACAAAACCACCAACACAAAGAACACAAAATTTTACATAGAAATCCAAACTAAAAAACCATGGAGAAACTAATTTTCATGAAAAGGAACATTGGTTAAGGTGATTTTTACAAAGGCTCATTGTCATTTTTCTCAGTATAGTCGGCTCATTGCCGGTCGGGCTAACTACCCTTTTACAAAAAGAGATGTTTTATAATTAAAATATGAATTGATAAAATTGCATCTGAATATGCATGAAAAAATCTAAAAATCAAGCTCAATTACCACATTCAATAGTAGATACGATTATTGATCTTCTCTCTATATACCACTATTTGATCCACTACACATTTGTATGCAAATGCCCCTCTTGATCTCACAATAATTTTCTTCAACTTGCACACATTATAGTCAAGAATTCACTTAAAGAATTCTTTCACAACTTGCTTATTGTCTTCCACACATAGTCTCTCCTCATTAAAATATAAATTTTTTTTCTTTATTTATATAGATATCTGATCAAACATGTGTCGATCTCAAACCATAAAGATGTTACAATTACATTTAATGTATTTCCACCAATCCTAAATCTAGGTCACTCTTACAAAAACTTTACAACACGCAATACCAGGACCCAAATGCAGGTCACACTTAATATGTTTGCAATTCTTATTACATAACTGAAACTGTCAAAACATCACAACCAAGACCATGTCTTGATAACCAAAACTTCTGAGCCCATCGATAGAAGAAACTAGATAGAACACATTTAGAATATGATACCAAAATTTAACTGATGAACTCCAAGTAATTCTAGATATCAGGGACACCTTGAAGAATGTTGTATGTATAGTAGTAAAAAATAACCAACTAAAGACACCATGTACCACTGATTACCAAAAGTACAAAAGTGTACCAAAACATGTAATCCTTTAGTAGAATCAAGCACATGTGCCATATAAAATCAAAACTACGTGTACAAAACTTGTTTTGCATATAACCAAAAACACTAATCTTAATAGTCATAATTGTCCAACTGATACTGCAAAATATTCAGTATGAGTGTTTTGACATCAATAATAATAATGCCAGCAACATCTGAGTCTAACAATCTCCCCCTTTGGCATCGATGGAAAAATAAGAAAAAAAACATAGATAAAAAAAACTTTAAAATCTTTAAAACCAAAAAATCCCCCTGAGTAGATACTTAATTAATGTTTTTGACTTCACTTTCTCTCCCCCTTTTTGCCACAATGGAAAAGGGCCAAAATCCCCAGCATAGAAATCTCAAATAAATACAACAGATTTAACTGTAAATCTTTTTTATACCTTTCCTTTAATATTTAAATCTCTTTTCTCCACTCAACAATAATGACACTCAACCAAGCTCACAGACTGTCATGTTCCACTAGAAAATCAAAACATGGAATCCAATTCAAAGACTGAATCTGTTACTTGTAATCTTCTACGTCAATAAGGATGCTAACAACATGCTCCAACCAGACTACAATCATGTCCTTCACTAACAAAATTATCTTTATTAGGTCTTCCCTCTTTCTTTTTAACTATAACAACTCTTCCTAAATCTCATCAACTATGATCCTCTATTTTCCATCCTTGTCCTTTAAGACATCATATTTCTTACCCAGATAATTTATTTCTTTCTCAATCACTTCACTTCTTCCTCTAAAATTATCTAGAGCAGTAGGCCACCAAAGATAGTACGTGTAGATATCTACAATTTCCTTCACACAGTCTCTTGTTTCAGTGATAACCCTAGCAAGTTTATTCTTTGCATCTATACATTTCTTCTCAATGGATTTCTTGAACTTCCTTCAATCATCTCCACTCTGCAATAATATCTCCTTAATAGTTTTGACCAAATCAATTGATAACATACTAGAAACATAGGAAACAATAATCTTCTTACTGATCATGTGATTAGTCACCAACTCTTGAATCTATGTTCTTCTCACTGAAAAGAAAGCAATCCACATGTCACTAGTATTTTCAAATACACCATCTTCTAGAAAATATTGCACCATATCAGAATCCACAATGTTATAATTTGATATAGAGAGCTCACAACTACCTCTTCTTTTTCATTCTCCTCACCTTCTTTCTTTTCTTCAAACTCTTCTTCTTCAACCTTATCCTTCTCTTCTTCACTCTCTAAAATAGTAACAACCTATTTTCCTTTCTTACTCAACTTTCTCCTTTTTGGTTCTGGAGGGGAACCACCGATAGAAACTTTTAATCTCTTATAACCTGAGGAGGAACCCTCCTCACCATGAATTACCGATATAGCACCAGCAACAATCATGCCAGATTTAACACTCATACAAAAAGATATGAAATATGCCTTACAAGAATCTGGACAATTCTACAATGACCCCAAATATTTAAAAAATCTTCTTACCGATAGTGATGTCGGTCCTCCACTCAGTATTCTCTTCACCAAATAATTATTTCATAAAATAAAAAGCTTATCACATCACCAAAGAATTAAATCTAAATGCATATCCTCCCTCTAAAGCCATCTTCACATTCTCAAGAAAATTATCTAGCAACATCTTACATAGATTAAATGAAATATTTTCTCTAACCATCTTGTGAGCAGTATAAACAACCACAACCAAAGTGGCACCATCACAATTCTGAAATTCAATTTTATATAAAATTCCATAGGCAACATACATCACCAATTGATCAAAAAAGGTGTTAATCTAGAATGCATTTTGATCATGACCAATAGTGATCAACTTCTTCACCTCTTCATAGCTAATTGATTTTTTTCCCTGGGACATCTCCAACATTACACAACCTTGTAATATCTTCAATTAATTTCACTGTCACCAGATAGGGCTTGTCCAACATAAGGGTTCCATCCTAAAATCGACTCAGAAAAAATGCAATGAACTCCTTATCGTCACACCACCCATATATCCAATCCAAAATATTGTACTCTGTAATTATTTTGTTGATAAACTATTCTTCGTATGTCTGATTCTCCAATGATAAAATTCCTCAATTTTCACTTTTTGCTTCATTTTTGATACAACCGCATCATTACCATGAACTACCAACTGGGATTCGATGATCACATTTCACAAATGATTCTTTGACCTTATACTCAGCTAAATACTTCAGATTTTTCTCTTTGCAATAGTGCCAACTTTTTTTTGAAAATTTGCTTTTACAACCTCGAGCCATAAATTTAAATTTTCCCATTGAGACTTAAATATCACTAACACAACCTAGCTATACAATGCACATCAATAAATCAATAATTAACTGTAGTTATTATCTATCTAATCTTCATACCAAGGACAAGATAGTTGCAACTGGTATTTCCTCAGAGTAGGAGAAGTGACTGTTATAACATTTTAATACTCCCCCTAAGACAAAGCATTTGGCTTAGTTACTGAAAGAGCTAGTATAGGGATGTGGTACCACACAGATCTCTTCAAAAACAACTTCTTTCTTTCTCCATGTCATACTAGCTATCTAAGATCCACTTGAAACTGAAACATTATTACCATCTCTAGCATTCACTGGAAAACCACGAGATCTGCATGTGTTAGCATACTCACCAAACTAACCATATTTGAAATAATTAACATTCATTTGTTTTGATCTCACCAACTAAACCCTAGATCTACATTGATTAGCCTTTTAACCATAGTTGTGACATAATAGAAATTCCCATGAAAGATATTATTTACTGAACTCTCCTTATCTTGATTTGAAACTTGACTCTTGCACTGACTTTGTTTATGACCAAACTCGTAAATGAAAATTAAAACATTGAATCTTATGATCTTTCCTCATCTTACAATAAATTGCCTTATGACCAAAATTATTGCAAATATGTCAATAACCATTAAAATATAAGTACCTTTGAGAATTTGGTTTTCTTAAGTGAGGTCTTCTAGTAGATGTATTCTGATTCTTGATCTTTCTTGATACTTCAATCTTTGCTTCAACCTCCTCTTTTTCCTTGTCCTTCTGATTTGAACATTTACTGGTAAACTCTAATCCTTCTTTATCTTTGTGAATCTTTTTCATGGCTAATAACTAATCCAAAATAGTCATGCTCTCGCATACTTTTTCTTCAGATCACAGTTTCTTCAATTCCTGATCCAGCCTCTCATTTTAATTTGGTTGCTTCTTGATGATATTCTTAAGATTCTCTTTAGATTTTTTTCCATTCCTTCATTACAATTTCTAGTTCTTCCTCAATATTTCTAATGACATTCATTTTTTTCTTCAACCCATCTTTGATGAATTCTTTAGTTTGTATCTTGTCATTTAACATCTTCTCCAGGTATACTATCTTTTCCTTTGATTCTTTTACTTCTTGTTCCAAGTATGAAACTTTTTCTTTTTGTTTCCTTCAATTCTTAACTGACTTCCTTATGCATTTCTTTAATCTTCCACATCTTATTCCTCAGCTTGTCGATGCACACATTTTATTCCTTTAGGTTTTCTATTGGCTGCTCATTTTATAATTTGGTACTCTCAATGTCACTCGTCATGATCTTCCAATCCTCATCAGCATAGTGTCCTCCTTCCATCTATTTAAACAACCAATATCTCCATCAAGTGATAAAGCTCTATCTACAAGGGACTAATCTCTGATACCAATTGTTGAACATGCTGAAAACTGAGAGGGGGTTGAATTAGTTATTCATAAACACTTTCTAAATTTTATCTGTGTCGGTATACTCACAAACCATACAAATGATAATTCATAGTTATATCAATATTATTTTTTGTTCTACCGGTAACCACATTAAGAAATCATAACAAATGTAATCATGTGATTCCAACAAAAAGAGCACCAAAATTTATGTGGAAACCCAAACAAGGAAAAATTGTGGAAAAACTAATTCTTTTGAAAAGAAAAATTGGTTAAGGTGAATTTTACAAAGGCTCACTATCGGTTTTCTCACTGCGATTTTCTCTCTACGGTTGGCTCACTATCAGTTGAGCTAACTACCCTTATACAAAAAGAGATATTTTATTAAAAAAATATGAAAGAATAATATTTGATTTGAATATGTATGAAAGAGTTCAACAATTAAGTTCAGTTACCACATTCAACAATAGATCCAATTGCTAATCTTTCCTCTGTATACCACTATCTGATCCACTGCAAATCTATTTGCGAATTCCATTCTTGATCTCTCAATAATCTTCTTCAACTTACAGACATTGCCATCAAGAATTATCTCAAAGACTTATTTCATATATTTCTTAAATTATCTTCCACTCACTCTCTCCTCATTCGAATATAAAAGGTTTTTCCTTATTTATATAGATATTTGATCAAACATATGTCCGCCTCAAACTAAAAAGATATTGTAATTACATTTAATGTATTTCTACAGATTCTAAAGCTAGGAAACACTTAATAAAAATTTACCACACGCTACACCAAGACCCAAATATAGGTCACACTTATGATGTTTAAAATTGTTATTACATTTACTAAAACTAGAAGAACACCACAACCAAGACCATGTCTTGATCATCAAAAATTATGAACCCATAGATAGAAGAAACTAGAGAGAACACATTTAGAATATAATATCAAAAGATAATTGATGAACTGCAAGTAAGTCTAGATATTAGGGACACTTGAAAGAAAAATGTATGTATAGCAGTCAATAGTAACTGACAAAAGACACCATGCACCACTAATTTCTAAAAGTATACAAGTGTACAAAAATATGTAATCCTTTAGTAGAACCAAGTACACCTATCATAGGACACCAAAATTGCATGTAAAAATTTGTTTTGCATATAATCGAAACCACTGATCTCGATAGCAATTGAAAGGAAACTAAGTGTGCGGAAAATAGTTCCCTACACTAAACTCCCGAGAAGAGGATCATGAAAATTCAGATTTAACCCTTAGAAATTATAGAATGATAATACAATAACATGCATACATAAAAAATGAGAATGACACAATGATTTACCTTGGCGAAAACCTTTCGGTAAAAAATCCCAGGACTCCAAAACTTGCACAATGTATTAATCAAAACTATTACTGTTTACAATACACTTGCAATGCAAGTTCTTTTAGGAGATTATCAACACTTGAAGAGAAATTCGGAAGCATAAAAATGTTCCAACAATACACTAACCTCCCACTTTGATTCACAACCCTAACAAATGCTTATATCACACGCTTCCCTTTTTAGGGCAACTTCCAAAGATAAATGTATTAGAGTTTTACCCCACGATTGAATAAGAGTGTACAGTACTCAACATGATCAATTGCCACATGTCTTGCATGTCTTCACCCATCATTGAATCTTCCACAATTATCTCTTACAAATATTAATGACTGTCATAGGAATCTCTCATAACTGTTTCTGTCATGATTACCTTACACATTGTCCAAAGTGCCGACATTTGGAAAATATCAAATGTAAGGAAATATACAAGGTCGAGACACCTTATTCCTAACATTCTCCCACTTGTCAAACACCTTGTAAGAGCCAAAGGAAATAACATGATTTAATTTCTATAGGCCGAGAGGCCCATAGACTCCGAACACCATCTGAAATTCTCTATGCCTACAGGTTTTGTCAATGCATCCGCAACATTCTTTACTATATCTACCTTCTCCAAACTTACCTTTCCATCCTCTACCATATCTCTCACAAAGTGAAATCACACATCAATGTGCTTGGTTCTAGCATGGAAAGTTAGATTCTTTGCAAGGAAAATAGCACTCTGACTATTGCAACAAATTGTAATCTGTCCTGCATCAACACCAACATCTGAACATAGTCTCTTAAGCCAAATGGCTTCCTTACAAGAATGCGTAGCTTCCATGTACTCTGCTTTTGTTGTGGAAAAAGAGACCATAGGTTGTCTCTTACTCATCCAAATGATGGCACCACCAAACATAGTGAACACATAGGCACTGGTGGATCTCCTGCTGTCAATGTCACCTACCCAATCTGAATCCAAAAACCCATGAATACAAACTGAATGAGGAGCTCCAGAAGATTTTCCATGATAGCATATGGAATACTCTGATGTACCCTTCAAATATCTGAACACTCTCTTAATTGCATCCCAATGTACCCATCCAGGTTTAGCCATAAACTAACTTAGGACTCCCACTGCTTGGGCAATGTCTGGTATAGTACAGACCATAGCATACATAAGGCTGCCAACTGCACTCGCATAAGGTACTTTTCTCATGTCCTCCACATCACTAGGAGATTTTGGACAATCATCCATAGATAACTTTGTTGCCATAGAAATAGGAAAAAACAATGGTCTGGAATCTTCCATGCTAAACCTGTCCAACACAGACTTCACATACTTACTTTGACTCAACCAAAGTTTTTTGTTAGACCTATCTCTGCTGATTTTCATACCCAAAATATACCTGGCTGCCCCTAGATCTTTCATCTCAAACTGTGCTGACAACTGAGACTTCAAATCAGAAATCATACCTATACCCTTCCCAATCAACAACATATCATCAACATATAATGCAATAATAAGAAGGCAGTCATTGTCAACTTTAAAATAAATACAATGATCTAATTTCGATCTTAGAAAACCAATCGAAAATACAAAGGAATAAAATTTAAGGTACCACATCCTAGGAGATTGTTTCAAACCACACAGAGAATTCTTTAATCTACAAACCAAAGAGTCTTTACCTTTCTGAATATAGTGCTCAGGCTGTGACATATAGATCTCTTCCTCCAAATCACCATGAAGGAAAGTTCTCTTCACATCCATCTGTTCTACCTCTAAATCATATGATGCTGCTAGAGATAACATAAATCTAATGGATGTAAGCTTTGCAACAGGAGATAATATTTCACCATAATCAATTCCCTCCACCTGTGAATACCCCTTTGCAACCAATCTGGCCTTGTACCTCTCAACACTACCATCTACACATAATTTATTCTTAAACACCCATTTGCTTCCAATAGGTTTCTGTCCTTTAGGCAAAGGTACTAGGTCCCAAGTTTTGTTCTTTTCCAATGAATCCATCTCATCATCTATGTCCTCAATCAAGGAGCCTGCATCTTCCATACCTATAGCCTCTTTCATAGATCTAGGCTCATCAGTGTTTGTAATCAAGGCATAAGCACAACTGGAATCTAACATAGAAAATCCAAACCTCTCTGGTTTCTTTCTTTCTCTCATGGATCTCCTCAAGGGATGAGGTTGAGGTTGTTATACCTCTTCTTCTAAATTTTTAGAGCTGCTGGAGCTCTCCTGATCGTCAGATCCATCACGGTGTCTCTGTTCAGTCTTCTCAGGGGTAGGAGGCAACTGAACAACATCTTCTTTCATTTCTTTCTCATCTGGTTGTAGCACAATAGGAGAAAGTGTTAGCTCTCTAAAAATAACATTTTTTCTATACAACACCTTACCAATCACAGGATCCCAAAGCTTGTATCCTTTCACACCAACACTATAGCTAATGAAGATACATTTTACAACCTTGTTTTCCAACTTAGATCTTCTGTCCTTAGGCACATGTGCATAAGCTTCACAACCAAAAACATGAAGATGTCTAACTGAAGGCTTCTTACCAGACCACACCTCCATGGGTGTCTTACCAATAAGAGTTGATGTAGGAGATCTGTTAACCAGATAGAAAGCAGTGGCCACAACTTCAACCCAAAACCTTTGTTCGAGGCCAACTCCACTAAGCATACTCCTAGCCTTCTCCATCAATGTCCTATTCATTCTTTCTACAACTCCATTTTTTTGTCGGGTATAAGGAGTTGTCTTATGCCTCTCGATCCCTCATTGTTTACAGAACTGTTCAAACTCTGTCGAACAAAACTCACCACCATTGTCAGTTCTCAAACACTTAATTCTTTTACTAGTCTGATTCTCTACAAGAGCTTTAAATTCCTTGAACCAAATGAAAACATGTGTCTTTCTTTTAAGGAAATAAATCCATGTCCTTGTACTGTAATCATCTATAAAAGATAAAAAAATATACAGATTTGGAGAGTGAAGGAAATTTAACAGGACCAAACACATCCGAATGGATAAGATCCAAAATACTAGAAGACTTGTGAGAATTGGACTAAAATTGAACATGATTTTGCTTACCATAAGCACAATGTTTGCATAAGTCAAACTTGAGACTACAATAATTTAACCCCTCAACAAGGTTTTTATTTTTCAGGGTTCTGAGACCCTTCTCACCAATGTGGCCAAATCTCATATGCCACAACATTGTCTTTTCTGCAGGAAGTTTGCCTTCCAAAGTGTTAGCACCCTTAGGTACACTTGTTGCACTACCATCGGAACCCATTACCATAGAATTCTTCACTGCTAGTTTAGATGGTGGAGATGAAGTGACTCTTGCTCTCTTCCTTGAGACAAAATAACTATTGCACTATGAAATGCAAGCATCCAGCTGAAATAGGGTACCTCTCCTAGTACCTTTCATGAGCACTATAGCTCCTCTAATCATCTTTCATCCATCTTTCAAAAAAACAACTTGCACACCTACATCATTCAACATACTTACAGATAACAGGTTTCATGCCAAACCCAGGATGTGCATTACCCTGTTGATCCCCTTTACTCATCCATTAGGGAATCTGATAATGACTCTTCCTCGTCCAAGTATCTGTAGGTGAGAATCATCATCTAGGTACACCTTTCCACCATCAAAATCCTCATACTTTGAGAACCAAATTTGATGAGAGGTGATGTGAAAATAAGAACCTAAGTCAATCAGCCACACATCATCAGATGCATGAGTGGCCAAGGCGCTGACAAAAGCATTGCCATCTTCTTGAGATTTTTCAAAATCTGAATCTAGGCTTTTCTTCTTCTTCTTTGGCTCTTTGCAGTCCTTACAGAAGTGCCCAGTCTTACAATAGTTCCAACATGTTACCTTAGACTTTCTAGGAGTCTTAGATTTCCCATGAGATTTGGATCTACACTTTTTAGACTTATTGTCATTTTTCTTTCCTCTGTCTTTGGATCTACCGCGAATAGCAAGGGCTTCCTTGGTTGAATTGGAAGTCTTTCTTCTCATCTCTTCAGATAAAAATGAAGACGCCACATCATCCATTTGGAAAGTGACAATAGTACTCCCAAGGGCCATCACAAGATGGTCCCATGAATCTGGCAAGGAACATAGCAGGGTCATACATAGATCCTCCTCCTCCAACTTCAAACCAGTTGATGTCAACTATGCAATCAACATATTAAATGCTTTTAGGTGATCTGCAATAGATCCTCCTTCCTCCATTCTTAGATAATATAGATTCTTTCTCAAGAACAATCTATTCACCAAGGACTTGGCCTGATACATAGACCCAAGCCGTGTCTACAATTTGTTTGTGGTCTTCTCATCAAGAACATTCAGAAGAACATAATCTACTAGACAGAGTCTAATGAGACCCTTAGCTTTTTGATCCTTGAGATCCCAATCTACTTGAGGCATGTTTACTAGTTTGATATGATTATCAACCACCTCCCGTACATCAAAATCTATGACATGTCTTCCATCTTGAGTTTCCTCAACTCAAAGTTTGTGCTTGTGAAGGAGGTGAATTAAGGGTGTGTTAAGGATAACATATAAAGATTGGAAAGGGGGTTTGATTGATTGAATAATTGTTATAGCGTGTTGAAATCCTTAACCCTAATTCACATCTTACACTTAATTGAGTTTGATATTGATTGTATATTATAATTGTGATTAAGGGAAGATAAGACACTCCTTTCTTTCACCCTCAAATACACAAATAGGAGATCCAATTTGATCAACCCAAGAAGAAGGGTTAGTACACAAGTGAATCCACTATTTGGAAAGAGAACAAGAAAGGGGATCTTAAATTCTATAAATTAATTAAGTAAATATGCTTAATAACAGTAATTGAAAAGGATAGGAGGAAGAACTAACCTTACAAATTTGCAGATTAAAGATTTCTATTTTTTGAGATCTGTAAACTATTTCTAGAAAATCTAATAGTTGATCCCGAACCAGAATGCAGAGACGAACAAAACCCAGAAATATTTTCCCATTCTAATGTCATCTTATGAATAAGGTTAACCCTATACCACTTTTTCCAACCCTATCTTGCACAGATCTGATTGTGTCCCTGTTCGCACAGTCTGAAAGAAATCTGAAAAGGGTATCCGGATCTAGTCTCAGATCTACAGTCCCAAACCTGTACCTACAAAAATAAAAGTTTGTTTGTTGTTGTTGGGGAGGCTTAGTTGAAAATGAGGGAGAAAGTTCCCCTTTTATATGAAATTAGGGAACAATCTTCTAAGGAGGCCAACATAGGATAATTAAATCACCATTTAAGCCTTTACCCCTAGGAGAGGACCTATATTAAATATACTTTAGGAATCCACACTTCGGAGCCTGAAATAGCCGACCCAGAAGTGGGAGAAAACTTTCCACAAAGACCGACATCCGGGAAACTGAAAGTTCCTAGGATTTGGACCCTAGGACAGGGTCGAGGTTAGCCCTATCCTAGGTTAGGGTCGAGGTCGACCCTGTCTTAGGAGGTTGACCCTATCCCTGTATACCAGAAATAGAGTTCTGCAACCTAGAATGCAGGAATTAGATCAAGAAATGATTGAAAGAGAGGTAGATCAGGGGGATGATGTGATAGAGGTCAAATACATCCCCTAAGGAGGGATAAACACTCTTAACATGGAAGTGTTTCCATTTTAAGATGATACATTAAGCCCCCACTTTAGCAGGAGTACGAAAATTGAACGTGCTCATGGTAAAGTTAGAAGGAAGAGATCCTGGTGGATTGCAACGAGGTAGAATATCACTAAATCAGGGACACAAGCCCCTAGACTAAGGATTCTAACTCAACATACATACATAGAGACATGAATTCAAAGAACAATCAATCATAAAGACATACATGATTACATAAGTAAGACAAGAACAACACCATTGATAAAATAGCTTCATGATCTAATCTTACTAACATGAAAGAAAAAGAGAGAAAACAAAAAGTGATTACCTAGCCTAGTAAGATGCCCACCTTAACATGAATCACCAAGGAGGGAGAGCCCCCAACAGGTTCACCCATAAACTGTGCTTGTAATTGTAAATGCGTCTTCTGATGGCTTTTTGAAAATATCCATAGATTAACATTCTTGTATCACTATGGAATATAAAATGTGTGTCCATTCAGGATTTAGCAACTTATGTGTGTTACCTTTCGAGGATTTAGCATATTGTAAAAATAAAAAGGGTGCGTATCTTTTCAGGATTTAGCAACTTGTGTGCATTACCTTCCAAGGATTTAGCAACTTATGTGCATTACCTTCCAAGGATTTAGCATGCTGCAAAATGTAAATAAATGTAAATTATAATACAAGGGAGACCCTATATATGCCACCCTCCTTATCATGGCTACCCACTAGGTAGGATAAGGAAGAGAAAGAGGATACCTACTTCACAAGGTAAGGAGATATCCAGCTTGACAACAATGTATACCATATTCTTAGCAAAGAGCATTGACCCTTACACCTAAGAACATAGATAATCATGAAATGGATATGTCACTTATGGAAAAAGGATCCTCAAAGAGGAAGAGGTCTTATCAACAAGAGCCCTACCATAGAGGAGTGCTTAGGATAAAATATCATTTTCGAAAAGCAAGAGGGACCCAAGATTCAACTATCGAGCTCCTTGCAATGAGGAGAATAAGGAATCTTGGAATGAAGGATAACAAAATCTAACCAACAAACAAGGGCAAGAGTTTATAGAGAACATAATCTGCAACATAAAGAAGAGGTAATAACCTAGGACAATCACTTCTCAAGTAAGAAGGTATCAATGGTCAAAACATATATCTTTATAAGGAAAATAATGTTTGCAACATAAACAAATGCCACTAAGCTAAGGAAAGTAGATCCTTAGATAGAGGTAGAAGGAGAAAATAC
>MU224678.1:862963-884839 GCA_018584345.1 Thuja plicata | reverse complement strand
CATCATAGGTACTATAAAGAGATGCTAAAAGAAGCATAATGAGAAAAATAGCCATACACCACAAGAACTTCATAATGAATGAAATGCAAGAAGTGTGTTTTTGTATTTATAAATTGTAATCTAAGATATAAATCTAACACCAAAGAGAAGGAGTTGTCTATCACGGGTTCACCAAAATGTGAAGGAGGTGAAATGAGGGTGTGTTAAGGATAACATATAAAGATTGGAAAGGGGGTTTGATTGATTGTTTAATTGTTATAGTGTGTTGAAATACTTAACCCTAATTCACATCTTAAATTTAATTGAGTTTGATATTGATTGTATATTGTAATTGTGATTAAGGGAAGATAAGACACTCCTTTCTTTCACCCTCAAATACACAAATAGGAGATCCAATTTGATCAACCCAAGAAGAAGGGTTAATACACAAGTGAATCCACTATTTTGAAAGAGAACAAGAAAGGGGATCTTAAATTCTATAAATTAATTAAGTAAATAGGCCTAATAACAGTAATTGAAAAGGATAGGAGGAAGAACTAACCTTACAAATTTGCAGATTAAAGATTTCTATTTTCTGAGATGTGTAACTATATCTGGAAAATCTGACAGTTGATCCCAAACCAGAACGCAGAGATGAACAAAACCCATAAATCTTTTCCTATTCCAATGTCGTCTTATGAAAAAGGTCAACCACTTTTTCCAACCCTTCCTACATAGATCTGATTGTGTCCCTATTCACATAGTCTGAAAGAAATCTGAAAAGGGTATCTAGATATGGTCTCGGATCTATAGTCCCAAACCTGTACCTGCAAAAAGAAAGGTTTGTTTGTTGTTGTTGGGGAGGCTTAGTTGAAAATGAGGGAGAAAGTTCCCCTTTTATATGAAATTAGGGCACAATCTTCTAAGTAGGCCAACATAGGATAATTAAATCACCATTTAAGCCTTTACCCCTAGGAGAGGACCTATATTAAATATAATTTAGGAATCCACACTTCGGAGCCCAAAACAGCCGACCCGGAAGTGGGAGAAAACTTTTGGCAAAGATTGACATTCGGGAAACTAAAAGTTCCTAGGATTTGGACCCTAGGACAGGGTCAATGTCGGCCCTATCCTAGGGCAAGGTCAAGGTCGACCCTGTCCTAGGTCAGGGTTGAGGTCAACCTTGTCCTAGGAGGTTGACCCTGTCCCTGTATCCCAGAAATAGAGTTCTGCAACCCAGAATGCAGGAATTAGATCAGGAAATGATGGAAAGAGAGGCAGATCAGGGGGATGATGTGATAGAGGTCAAATACATCCCCTAAGGAGGGCTAAACTCTCTTAACATGGAAGTGCTTCCATTTTAAGATGATACAGTGCCATTGAACTTTTCCACCTCCATTCTACTGTATGAAGAACCTTCCATCTCCTCCTACAATAAGGTTATGAATACTCTACAACAATACTCCCACTGAACTGGAGATTAGCTCAAAAAACCCATACCCTAACAAATAGAACCAAAAATAGCCAGGCTCTGATACCAATTGAAAGGAAACTAAGTGTGCGGAAAATAGTTCCCTATGCTAAACTCCCGAGAAGAGGATCGTGCAAATTCAGATTTAACCCTTAGCAATTATAGAATGATAATACAATAACATGCATACATAAAAAATTAGAATGACACAATGATTTACCATGTGGAAAACCTTTTAGTAAAAAACCCTAGCACTCCAAAACCTGCACAATGTATTAATCAAAACTATTACTGTTTACAATACACTTGCAATGCAAGTTCTTTTAGGAGAATATCAACACTTGAAGACAAATTTGGCAGCATAAAAATGTTCCAACAATACACTAACTTCTCACTTTGATTTTCAACCCTAACAAATGCTCATATCATGCACTTCCCTTTTTAGGAAAACTTCCAAAGACAACCGTATAGTACTCAACATGATCAATTTCCACATGTATTGCATGTCTTCACCCATCATCAAATCTTCCACAATTAGCTCTTACAAATATTAACGACCATCACAGGAATCTGTCATAACTATTTTAGTCATGATTACCTTACACATTGTCCAAAGTGCCAACATTTGGAAAATATCAAATGTTAGGAAATATACAAGGTTGAGACACCTTATTCCTAACAGTAATAACTATCCAACTGATACCAAAATTGATACTACCAAATAGTCAGTATGAGGGTCTTTACATCAATGACAAAAATTCCAGCAACAACTAAATATAACAATAGATTACCTTAAGTTGTGAAAGAGTTGTATCCCAATGTATTTTTGAAGATGAAAGAATGACTCTAACACTCAAACTATATGTACAAATCCCAAGAATCATCTATGTTTCTCAAATCCTTCATCTTCTAATTAACCTTCTCTACTTTATCTAGCACTTTGGATACTGAAGAAAGTCTCAAATTCACAACTTTATTCAACTGATTGAATTATATTTTTATATGCTCCCTCTAGTGCTGAAGTAATAACAATTGTAAATGAAGATTCTCAATTTGAGTTGGGTTTTCTCCCTCCTTATTTTTTGAAAGATTATATATTTTGATGAATTGTATGATCTATGACTCAAAGAAATGAATATGATTATTTATGCTTTTGTTGGAATTGTGCCATTTAATGAAAAAATGATAGAGTACAAAAACTTCATCAGTACATTACTTAAAGTACTTCATGTTTTATTGTAGCATATTGTGTGCGTTTGCACACTGGTCAAATGATTTTTCCATTCTCTTATCTTTTATCTTCTTAAGGCATCCCACTCTACATTTTTCTCAATGTGAGATAAATTATCCTTATAGGAATCTATCAAAAGCTTCAGTTTTTGTTCTTGTGGAAAGGAATCAATGTTAACCTCTAGTAAACCCTCCTAAACAATTTTTACAACCTCATCTATTTTCCCTATCTTACCTAAGTTCTATTAGAATATTTCCCTAGAGATGAGTGCACAATGTCTCCAAGTTGTAACTTTTAAATATGAGACATGTTGGTCAAGTAAAATTACCCTTCTTGTGTTGGAATTTGAAGTAATTAGGGTGTCACCGCAGTTTGAATTTATAGGGGGAGAAGAGGATCCATGATTTAATTAATTTATTAGGGGAGAAGAGGATCTATGACCTAATTTCTAACCACTCTTAGATTCATCACTTATCTTAGCAGGATCCTAAACCATATCAGTATTTTCCTCTTCATTTTTTCACATTCATCTCTACATTCTTTGGAGGAAGAATTTTGTATTCTTTATCTTGAATTTTGTTCCACAAAGTAAGGACAACTACTTAAATTTTTTTTCCCGCACCACTGCTCTTTGAAGGAGAAATTTCCATATTCTTCTTATCACTTTTATCTATTGTATTATTTCTAGCTATAGGAACATCAATCTTTCAAATTTGCATTTTGAACTATCTTTTAAAATTGTTAATCTTCGAATTTAGAAAATAATATTTTGAAATCAAGAGATATAATTTCACTAGGATTGTAGTGCCTCCCATGGTTGCATTATGTTCCATGTTATTTTGATCTGAGTTAGACTCTTGCTACTTCTATATTATGTGATTAGACATTTTCTCTATGTGATGCATTTGATTTTAGTACATTATTTTGGCTACCAGAATCATTGTTGATTTAGATGTTAGATTATACTATTGTTTACCATTTTGATCATATTTGCATGATGATGTCACTAACACATTCAGGAACATTTTTTGACGAACGATCATCACTTGTTCGACAACATTTTGTCACAAATTCGACAAAAATGTGTCAAGAATTTTGTCAATAATTTTTTTGACAGACACTTCGACACTAGAATGTCCATCACAATACAAATGATGGTGCATTGGAAGTTATATTTTTTTGTGAATGTGATACTTCAACGAGGATCTGACGGTACTTGTCATCGGATAATCAACATTTTTGATATCATTTTTAGTGGGCATTGTCAGAAGTCGGATGGCTACGCATTGAAGCAGATGTTGTACCGCTGGTGAGAAAGGTCGTCAAGAATTTTCCATTTTTGGTGTCATTTTTGGGGGGTATTCATTGGAATTATGATGAGGATCCCAAACTATGCATCAACAAGAATATTGTGACTCCGAAGCAAAAGGTCATTGAAAGTTCACCATTATCAGCAGTCATACTAGGAAACTTCGTTGGTCTTGTGAAGAGTGCACCTATTTTACATGAACAAAAATGTTATGATTTCAACACAAAATGTCGTTAGAGGTACAAAATTACCATCAAAATCCTGATGAAAATTGAACATTTTTTTTAAAAAATGTATGCCCTAAAATATGAAATAGAACCAACATAATAGATGATGTATGGCCTAGAATGGAACCATGCAATCCAAATGTGTTGTATGTATGTCTAAATATATAATAATATATTTTATTTACAATACCCTTATAAATATACTACTAATGATAGGCCATAACTAAAAAATAAAGATATTACTAGTTGTAACAACTGACACATGCTTCAAATGGAGAAAAGAAGTGAATGTTGTCTCAGTCTGAGACAAGATAGTGATATGGTGTTTTAGTTGCATTTTTATTTATGTGGGGCAATTTTAGTGTGGAAGTTGGCTTAGTAATGTGAAGGTGTAAGCCTGAAATGTGTTCTAGGGATTAAAGGAAGAATGAACACATAATGGTGAATGTTTTTGTGATTGTCTCAGAGAATAGGTTCTTGACTATCACAATTGACAATGATTGGATTGAGTGCATTTCTAGAGTTGGCATGAAAGTTTTTTCAGGGTTTTTGAAGGGGAAAGTCACATTAGATTTCAATGTGTTGATAGTGGTTGAATTTGTTGTTAGGCATTATGTAAGCCTTGTGAGTGAGTGGAGAGTACCATTTGTAAGGTTAGGGAGTAAGAGGTCCTAGTTGGTTTTGTGTTGGATAAGCTATAATGTGTTTTCACAAATGAATAATTGTGAAGAATAATGCAATCAATCAAGTTAAGGAACTGTGAGGTCAATATATGCAATCAAGAAATCAGAAGAAAATAGAGTTGATAGGATCCTTGAATTGTTTCTGGATGAGTAAGTATATGAAAGGTTGTTGACAGAGAGAGAGGGGAAAATTTAGAGGATATTGTGAATTGATCCTATTAGAGAACTTGGAATAGTGTGAAGTTGTGGGACACATGATGTTAGAAGTTATATCTAAAATAAGGAAATGGGAATTTTTCCTGAGAGACAATGCATGTTGAATAGGAAACGACTATTAATTCGATGTGGAGAATCATGGAAACTGCCAACAACCCCCTAGGATCAAAATGACCCAATCAACATTTTCACATATTCTTCATCAAATTTAATATAATATATGCACAATAAAAAAAAAATCAACCTTTTCATTGTGTCTTTCCACCAAATCATTAAATCACCTTTATAGCTATCAATTCATTTTTAGGGAGTCTTAATCCATAAGGGATCCAAAATACACTTAGCTTTAGGTAACTCAACCATACAAACATCTTACCCATTTCAAGGTCACATATACAACTTACTTCCAATTAATTGAATCACATCTCAAAGCTTTTTTGGATGCAATACCAACAACTCATTAAGCCATTACCTTCAACAATATCCTTTAACCCTTGTTTGTCACACACACAAATCATTAGCATATCACCCTCACAAAAGTTCATTACATTATACTCTTTAGGATAAAAATAATCTTCTGGAAACTCAAAGACCCAAAATGCTTACAAGGCATTACAAAACATTCCATTGATTAACTCATTACATTACAACATTTAATTTATATTTTTCCCAAGAAATACATTACCTTAATCCTTTAACTCTCACCAACCATACCTTTTGTACCTTGCAACAATCCACCATTAGATTGCAGATCAATTGCTTCTCCATAACAATAAGTATGATCACACATTAATAGCTATCTCATTCTGATCAGGAACAGTAACACTTATATGAATTCCCATCAACATTAAATGGTGCATCATCTAGTTATATATTAGAAATGAAAAAACTAAGTTTCTTTCATTAATGTGACTATCATTCCATGACAATCACAATATAACCATGTAATCCATTTTCCAAAACCATGGAGTTATTTTGGTCTGCACTCTAATGAGGTTATTAAACTTATACAACCCTTCCTTCATCATTTTATGGCAACAAGAATCATTTAATTTTGAAAAACTATCCATCCAATTCAATTTACTGTCAAAACAAAGAATTTGTTGTGTTCTGCCTGATAGGGCATTAGTTTTCTTATAGACAACATAATCCTTACTAGCACTATACCTTATAAATGTCTATGTGTTTACCTAATTACCTCTCTCCCACAAAAATTACAAGGAGCCTTCACCACACCAATCTCCATTTAACAATTACCACATATCAATCATCATCCAACTCACATTTCAATTTATGTTACAGAGTTTCATGTAAGGTTCTAAATAGATCATGTATAGTTCAAGGAATCATGTTCATTATATAAATAGCCAATTATAGGTGATGATTTTTTTGCATACTATGCATAGTTTCCTATTTTTTTAATCCTCTAGTTCCATCGGGTATGGCATGAAGATGTTGAGTTTCAACCTTCAATTGGATTGTTGCCAGGTATTAATGTTATAGAAGAAAAAAATGCAAACTAATATTTTTCACATTTATATTCAAAGAAAAAAATGATAAAATAATAAAACTACATTTCAAGATAACAACATAATGCCCAACAATTATATCTTGTTATATTCACATTATTACCATACTGAAAGAATTCAAAGACTAACCTTAAAATAGTTTCCAACAAGAGAAACATATATGGGAAAAGTAACCTCAAGAGCAGGGGAGATTCCTAGCACAACTCCACTACCCATAAGAAGTGGTTGTATATAAAGTGAGCCTTTTCCAGAAGGTGGTATCTACAGCCAATGTCCAATATGAATCTTATTTAGAAATAACTCTAGACATAATATTAGATATATTGAAAAGACAAAACACCATTCATATTACTTAGCGTTTGGTGGCCAAGACTGTTTGCCTCACAACCTTCACTAATTGTTCAATAGATGGGGCTGTCATGCACATGCGCTCTACATCATTTATCATTCACAGAACATTCTCTTTTGGTCATCATCTGTAAGATTTTTGAAGTCTTTTGACATCTTTTGATGAAAGTACAACTAACCTTTTGATCATGCATTATTATAGATTTATAAATAATCTCATAAAAAATATATTACAAGAAAACAAATAAGATGCATATATTATGTAATACACCATATGGAATATATTATTTACTAAAACATACATTGTTGAACCCACTTTGGACAAAAAAATATTTTTTCAAGTCTTACATAATTAACATCACCAAGTATGACTTGAAGCTTTGGATGCTCAAAAAATAGGGAGAGAGAGAGAGAGTCTCAATATTACATAGTTTCAAGATTCTCTCTCTCTCTCTCTCTCTCTCTCTCTCTCTATGTAATATTGAGATTCTCTTAGTTTCAAGAATAGTTTAATATTATCTACTTAACAGTATTGGAAATAATAGGTACTAAGAGGTGGGATGAATCAGTCCAAACAAATAGTAAAGTAATTCAACCACTAATCTAAATAACTGCTGAAGTAATTTCCAAACTATAAAGCATATAACTGATGAAATACATAAAATAAAGTAATATCAAGAATCCACATCTTTATCACACATGGAAAATATATTTTTCACATAGAAACTCTTGTAAGAGGGAAAAAACCATGGTGGGGATGACACCCACAATTCCAATACTACAGCAAATGAGTTTTCCCTGTTAGGAGCTACTAATACCCTTTCTAAGGGCTCACCATGTTAAGAGTGACTAGAACACTGTTAGGAGTACAATTAGATAATATATTATCTACCTCACTAGGGAATTCAAACCTCAATAAAGAAGTTACCCTATTAAAGGATTTACAAAAAATAACTTGTTAGAGTTCACTCGATTAAGGGATGTTTCTTGCTGCAACTATTAGGGAACAACAAGATTAGTGATATGGATATAGCACTAATTTATTTTCAAGTCCAATAAGTTATTTTACTCTATAACTTATCTCTTCTCTCTAACTATCATCATTCTGATCACAACCTCAAATTGAAGTCACAAAACCCTAATCACCCAAAATCAACTCTTAGAACTTTCCTCAACAACAAATTTTCAATATGAGAGTTCCTATATATAAACAACTTCCACTGACATAAAAATGTTCTTGAAATTACTTTCTCACAAAATCACCATTTGTCAAATTTATATTCTCTATGAATAAAATTATTTATCATGACCGCGTTAGGTCAAGATAAGATCTGCAAGTTATATCTCCAAAGTAGTCAAAAACATTTTGACTTCTCTAATGCAACACCTCAAATATGACTTAAATGTTTGCATAGATCTCATAAATATAAAATATTGAATGTGTAAACTTAATCCATGTCATCATATCATTAGAAATTATTGCACATAGTTTACCGCTCACCGATTTGTGATCTACTGACCGGTACTCAAGAACATAAGTGTTCTACCTGTCTTGATATATGTGACACTAAAAAATCTTTCACCACTCATCCAAATGAGTTGTGGTTGGAACCACATTGCAATATAAACTGGTTGAAGTTGTATCTATGAACCCTCCTCATAATTATACTTCTACCATGATTGCCACCAAATTGATGTTCTCACTATCTACTAATCTTCTAGACTTAGCCAATTTTTAGTATTACCTTCGTACGGGTTGTATCTTCACTTCCTCTGTAGTATATCATGATTGTACTCACTTAGTTTCACTGTACTAACTTAGTTTCCATCAATGAAAACCAAATAAGTGGATCCTTATGACTTCACCTCAATATCCATCAATCTCCCCCTTTGGCATTGATGGAAAACATCTGCTAACTATTTACAATCGTACAATCATAATATCAACTTATGACTCCCTATACGCATACTCTCCATACATATACATAATCCCCATACATATACATAGTGCCCATTGACAAAAATAAAAAGGGTACAAAAAAAACCTAAAATATATGTATACAAAATCTTCATTACATCCTATCAAAGATCACCTTGAAGTTAATCTTTGCTGAATTCAAGGATGTTTCCCATACCTTATGTAGGTAACCCATAATAATGATTTTCTCAATCAAACTAGTAGCAAGCTCTTCCATTCTATATTGAGTGCTCATTTCAGGTAAGGCAAGTATGTCTTTTTCCTTCTTCACATTCAGTTGCATCACCTCCACTATAGGGGATAAGGTTGATTGAAGTTCCAGTAGAGTGATCATCCTCTTCTCTTGTTCACTATGAATTTATTTAACCTTGTGTGAAATTTTCTTGACCTGACTACTATAAGTAGTGATTGAACTTGTCAATGGATCAAGCTAACCACTTAAGCTCTCAAACTCCTTATGTGTTTCAACTCTTCTTTTTTCCAAATTGTGAACAAAATTATGATACTTTGATACTTTGGAAAAAAATTGACCTGCCTCAGTCAATGTAGTCTTTAATTCCTTTATCAATTCTAACAATTTGACCTATCTGTGGTACTATTTTCCATCATCTTACCTATCATTTTATTCTCTAAGTTCTCCTCTACAAGCTTCACTACACCTGACTACAAATCTAGACCTTGATATAGAATTTCTTTTACAAGATTGTCCATATGATCAATAGGAGTATCAACTTCATCATATTAAAAATCAGGCACTAGCTCAACTAGAATGTATCTAGCTTTACTTAATACTCTTGTCTTCTTTTTCTTTGATCTCACCTTATCTATGACAACCTTTGTCCTCAATTGTTCTAAAAATTTCATTAATTCCTTGGGTATCAATTTTAATATATCGACCGGTGTGGTTGGTAATTCTTCTTCATCAACTTCCAGTTCTCCCACTTCTACAGGATTCATTAGTTTATGTCTTTTCCTTGCACTTGTTTCTCCAGGAATTAATTTCCTTTTGGTCTAAGGTGCTTCTTCAAAAAATTCCAAGTCTCCTCCTACTTACTCTCTACAAATTTCTCCTCTTCCTTCTTAGAAATTGTTTCCTCTATATGTTCCATAGGAAATGGTGAGGATGAATCCTTTTTTCTTTCTATCTCTACAATTTCAATCTCATCACCACTTGTATGTGATAGATTGATATTTTGTGTTCCAACATTCTTCACCAAGTTAGGAACATCAAGAATAATATTTCCAATTAACTGATCTACTAAAAATGTATCATCTCCCTGCATTGGTTCATTTGATTCTTCTTGAACTTTTTCTTCTTGGGATTATAACTCCTTTATATGTAGTAGCTCTTTCCATGTCTCAATAGTTTCATTATGTACACCCTATGTGTCATCAATTAGAACTCTAGCTACTCTGCTCTTAATTTTGAATTTATGCTTGTGAGAAGTAATCATTATCTTAGCATCTTTATCGCACAACTCAGCTTGAACTTTGATCAGTTCTCTCTCCATAATCTCTCTATCCAATTATAATTCAACGCTCCATCTAGCATCAATCAACTGATATAAATCATTAGGGATGAAAGAATGGATCTCTAAAGGTGTTCTACAAAATTTGTAAAAATGAAATAGAATTGCATCTTCTATCTTCTTCTTGTCTTCATCACTCACCAAAGTATATCTTCTTCCAACAATATAAATTCTACCATTTTCCACAATACCTTTTGCAATATCATCAATAGAAGGGGCCTTCTTAGTTTTACCACTCTTCTTCAATTTAGAGTCATCCTTGTCTAATTATGTTCTTTTTTCATCAGTTTCCTTTTAAACATCCTTTACCTATCTGGATTTTCTCTTCCTCTTATAATTTTTCTTTGGAGTAGAAATATTTATATTTTTCTTCCTCTAAGATCTCCTTGAGACTTAACTTCACTAGCAACTAGTTTTCTTTATTTTCTCTTAGCTTTAGTTTTGGTTGCAACAGTGTAAGATGTTCCCGCATCACTACTTCCAAACTTATACTCTAGGTTAGATACCATTCTACTTGTTTTCCTTTCAATGACTAATTTCTTCAATTTCTTTTGAATCTTGGAAACTACTTCATCATGAGTTCCAAATCTTTGTGCTTTCTTGTCTAATAGTTTGTACAATAACTCGTCAACATGCATAGTTACTAAATCACCCTCAAATTCATAACCCATAGGAGGAATATAATATGTCCTAGGTTCTAGAGCTTGCACAATACATGAATCAGTGTCAACTAGAAAAAATTTCATTCTTGTACTTATCTACAATGCTAACTAGAATCCTTTCTCATTTATGCATTCTAGACTAGAAATATTTGAAATAACCCCACATGACATTATTGAAGTTATTACCTAATTCCTTTATGAATTCACTTATCTGGATTCTATATGATTTTTTAGTGGACTATCTTATTCCACTTACACATAGAAATGACATACTATATGGTGATTATACTTTAGAAAGCTTGAGTATTTCATGTTGTAGACATCCTAAAATGGACAAACTTGTGACCTTACATTAAAAACACTAATTTTCATCTATTAATTAATAGTTTTTAATCATTAATTAATCATCTATTTTCTTCTAATTTCATTCCCCAAATCATCTAATCAAATCCCCAAAATTAATTAAATAATTAATTTAATTTAATTAATTAACCTTAATTGATTAATCTTCATTAATTAATTAAATTCAATTTCCTAAAGTTTAAATTTAAATATTTAAACTTATTAACTAATTCTTTTAATTAAATTAATTTAATCTTATTCAATAATTCAATTCTAAATCCCAAAAGAATTCAATTGTCACATGTTTGAATACTTTAATTATGAAAATCAATTAAATATTCAAATAAATCCTTTCTCAAGTTCAAAAAGGTAACTCATGATAAAATTTTCAGTTAATTAAACATTACCTCTTCTCTCCAAGTTGAAGAGGTGAAGTTTACTATTTGCTTCTCAATTAACCAAACTTTATCTCTTCTCTCCAAGTTCAAGAGGTGGAGTTTACTGGTTTCTCCTCAGTTAAATTAAAACATCACCCCTTCTCTCCAAGTTGAAGAGCTGGAGTTCATTGGTTGCTCCTTAGTTAACTAAAATGTCACCCCTTCTCTCCTATTTTAAGAGGTGGTGTTTACTGATTACTTGTCCAGTTCCTTTTGATTTGAGCCATTCATTATCCAATCTCTAGGATCAATCTCAACCATTCAAATGATTTTCAATATTCTATATAATCAACACTTCATAACCATTTGAAGGATCCAGGATCTCAAGCTTTCATGCACCCTTAATCTGTAGGATTATTTCTTAAGGTATTCAAATCATTCTTGCGATCATAAAATCAAAATTATATTCCCGACGCTCTCAAGTCATATACCCTATCGATACCAATAATGAACACCACACACATAATGTTTTAGGATTAGAGAGAGACAATAGAAGATTCAAGCTTTGTTGGTTTGCATTCGTTTGTATTCCTCCTTGATTGCTTTTCATTCTATTGTTTGTAGTTTCATTCTTAGTAGTAATTGATTGATTTCCCACATTGCAAATCGGTGCTACTAACCTCTCGTTAATTCAAGCATTGGAACAGGACTAAGCCCTATGACATTTTGGTGAACCCGACGTGAATCAAACAGCCCAAATATCACTTGCAAATGATAGACATGACTTTTTGGCCTCGACTGCACGACTCCAAACTTTCTTTTTTGTCATTTTTTTGATATCATTGTAATTTCGCAATCACTGGTATTTTACCGCAATTGATGAAATAACTGTCGCAATCCACTGGTTTAATGCCGCAATCAATTTGAGGGTTTTACAATTCTTTTCTTTCATTATTCAACTCTCTATTTTTTTGCACTGTGTTGCAATTGATTGATCTATGTCGCAATTGATATCATTTTTCCGCAATCGAGAAACATTTACCCTAATTGACCGATCTATGCTGCAATCATTAGCATCTTGCCGCAACCAAAAGTACTTTACCGTAATCAAGAGAATTTATCTACATCTGACAGAACTTTTCTGCAATTGCCAGACATTTGCCACAATTGACAGAATCACTATTTTTGTGTTAAAATCTGATTTTTTCTCAGTTTTTATGCAGGATTGACCAAATGACTAATGGCCAAGAGGATAATCAGATGCATCTTAGGTGCTAGATCACTAAGAGCTATCATAAGAAGAACTGCTAACAACCGCATGCAACAAAAAGCCATCTTGGCAATCACAGTAGAAGATCAAAGTGAAGCTTACAATAGGTATCTTGATTCTATCAAATGTTTTGTAGGAAAGTACAAGGTTACCATTAGCCTTAACAATCTTAACAATTTTGGATTTTCTGGATATTCTTCAATTTATTATTAGGATATTTTGGTACTAATCACTTTTTGATAGCTTGTGGCGAGGAAACAATTAACAAAGCAACCTAAAATTCATTCATTTGTGTTTTTGGTGCTTCAAACGAACATTGCATGCAAACATCTTGAACCTCACTTTTCCAATTTGGTGCTCAAAATTGACATGGCGGTTAAAAATTGAACAAAGGCAAAAAAATCTTGTAATTTGGTGCACCAAAATCAAACAAGAAAATCATCACCTACTTTGGGATTTAAAATTGAACATTTATGATTGTATGGGTGATTATCTTAGTTTACACTTTGAATTTTGGTGTTTAATCGATTAACCTTGTGTCTTGGGTCATTGGTGTGCTTGAACAAATTTGTTAGATTAAAAACCTTTATAATTTTTAGAAAGACCTATCTAGGGAATGTGCTTCTTCCTCAGAGATGACCTTAAATCGGTAATCCTTCTGATCGGTATATAAACAAGATGTGAACCAAAGTTCCATTTTATATCTAGCCAAGAACGAGAAAGGTGTGTTGATGATAGCCTAGATGGAGTGAATATCCCTAAGTAGCCAACATGGTCAACTAGGCTCTTGAGTGAGTCACACATGTACAAACTGATTGGACAGACACCACAGACCCTACTACAACTTTTTTACATAGAGGCCTACCCGATTCACCTTCAAACAAATACTTTATTATAGTGCAAGGGGTTTCATAATTTCACCCCAAGATTCCTAACATATGTGTTCTAGGATATTGTGGTAGTGAAAGATATCTTCACTAGCATGGCAACAATATCTGGCAACGACAAAAATACAGGTGCCTACATCGTAGACCTTCGTGTCCTACTAGTGTGACACTTGTTGTGTGAGCTAACAAACATTCAAGCATTAGGCCTATAACATTGCATCTTGAAGCCAAATTTGACCTAGGTTTATCTATTTGTCCTTGTCTCAAGACCTGTGCTGGATTAAAAAACACATTGTCTATAGTTCTTGTTCTATGATCAGCTCCCAAAATTGTAAAACCATCATCAAAAACTGTCAAAACGAGTCCAACATGTTCAAGTCTAGGCTATCAACATCAAACCCATTCTGCAATCAGAATCCTTGTTCTAGAAATCAATTTTATCAGACATATACACCCATTTAAGATCTTTTTTTAGACTGTCTCCTTTTGTCGCAATTGCCCACATCTTGCCATAATTAATAGAATTATACTTCAATCGACTAGTTTATTGCTGCACTTTAGCCTTTAATTACCGCAATCGGTGATTGTTTACCTCAGTTAACCTGTCACTTTTTCACAATCTGTGGAATTTTGTCACACTTATCAGGAATTTTGAACATCTATTTTCTTACCTAAAAACCTTGGAAAGATTCCCCATTTTGTGTAAAAGATCAGTGTCTACATCCCAGAAAAGCACAAAGAATATTGTGTGAATCTCTAAAAATTAAAGATCATCATTCTTTGAAAGAATGATTATTGTCTAAACATTGCTAGTTCAAAAGTTCAGACTCAATTATCTTGATCCCATTATCTCAAAAATCATTAATCTCTATTAGTGATTTTTTCCAACGCAATAGTTAAAGAATCCTAATATTACATCAACAAGTCTTTTGAGATCAAGAGAAATCAAAATCTGTCCCTAGAATTACCCTTGTCCAAACATAATTGGGGCTCTCCTAGAAAGGTTATCATTTCCTGTTTTCTTTATATCACTTATTTTAGTCAAAAAATATCGATAACACTATGTCTCACATACCTTATGAAGGACCTTACACTAGGTTGAAGGTTAGGACACAACCTTATGAGTTCTATATCAACCAATTTCCCCCATGGGAACAAGAGTGAGAGGATAACCCTTTCAGAAACACTAGTGCTACTCTTTTCATTGAGAATCCCCGTAGACCAACATTGTTCCACAATGTCACAGAGGAGGATCTCGAAGACATAGAGAAAGACGCCTATTCCACATAGGTTATAGACGCTGTTGTAGAGATAAATCTTGAATGATTCCTAGCCATATTGATTAAGAAGGGGATCAAATTCCCTGTTGAATTTAGTGTGTCAACAATATGGCCCAAGAACCCTCTCATAGGTCAAAACACAACTTGACCCTCTCAAACGAAACCTATGACATCCCAAGTCTTTCCATCATTGACAACAACGACACCAACGCAAACTGTGTTGAAGCAAACTAGCTTAGAAAATCAAGCTAGCACCTCATCCACACAAAGCATGATAGGCTCCCAACTAAGTGCACCCATGGTCACTAGTGTACCTCAAGCCTCGGCCTTGTGGCCTTTCACATCAATCTCTCATGCTATTTCATCAATATCGCAAACAAGCAGCAACCCTTTTGCAACTATTTTGATGCTACAGCCAATCCCTGCCAACCTTGGGATCAATATCTCGCTCCCATAGGGATCCATCTCTATGAGTCCAACTTTCAGTCAACATCCACCCAAGGATACACCTTTGCTTCTACAGGGATCACAATAACCCTAGCATCAACAACAACCACAACAGAATGAATCTTGGACCAATCAAATGCCCCAGCATCAAAATCACACACTAGGGAACCAATATCAAGTCCCAAGGACTAGATCATATGTCCCAATTCAAGGGACATAGAGGCACAACCTCATACCTACCATGGAACTAAAATTAAATGCTACCAATGTTTCTCAATCTCAGACAGACATGTTAATCCAGAAATTGCAAATTCTACAAACCCAAATTATGGACATGCAGAATCAGGGGAATACTAAGTCCTACACTGTATGTATTTGTACCCATACCCCTTTGATGACTCATTGCACATGTCTTTGTTTCCCACTCATTTCTTGGTACCCAAGTTTGACAAATACAGAGGCAACACCAACCCTGTAGAACATATTAGAGATTTCTTTGCCAGTTGCATTGAGGTGGCACATGAAAAACATACCTAATGCGACTGTTCCCACAAAGTCTAGCTAGACCAGAAATGGAATGGTTCTCACACTTACATCATGAAATTTTTCTTGGGGAGAGTTGGCCAAAAAAATCATTGCTCACTTCCATCATAATATTGAATGCAAGGTCGACATCAAATACCTCTACAACATTAAACATAAAGATGGAGAATCCTTTGTGAACTTACTACAAAGGTGGAGGAACATTGTAAATAGAATAACATATCACGTGCCGAAGAAAGACCTCATAGTCATGTTCATTGACAATCTGATCCTAGATGTGTCATTTACAATAGAATTGTGGATGGCTCCTAAATTTAAACAACTCATCAAATGAGGAGTTCTCTGTGAGCAAAACCTAGTCAAAAGAGGTATCCTTGCAGACCCTACCTAAACAAACACAAAACTAACTACAATAGATAAAACCAAGTGGTGGAACAAGAACAAGAATGTCACCAGTGATGGTGTCATTGACGTAAAAATGGTCAACTATACTCAACCCAAAGTATCACTACAAGGAGCACCTATGGCCAACAAAAACCCATGGTTCCCACTTAGCAAGTGCACACTTAGAAATAACCACCCCCTATTGAAGAAGTAGTTGTGTCCCATAACCAACCCCATGCACAATGCCCAAAGAGGTTTCCATTTCCTAAATGTGAATACACACCATTAGGGGAGTCAATAGAATCAAACTTATGAAAGCTAATACAATCCAATACTATCACTCTTCCTAAAATTAGAGAATACAAACATGGTGTTGTTATACCAAAGCGGTGGAATGAAAATGACTTTTGTGAATTTCATCAGGTAAAAGGACACAAGACACCCAAATGTTATACATTGAATAATTCCATTCAAGATCTGATTGATATAGGGGTTATCGATGTCACAAATGCCCAATCCAAGGGCAAAACTAATCATACAATCTTCAACGACACATTCCATGATCATAAAAAAGGGAAAGACTCTGGGATTGGTGGACAGTCCAAACAATTGAATTACACCTATGCTAATGATGATAACATGATCAACTGCATTAATCCCTCATATAGCCATGTGGATACTATTACTATCAGAGACCCAAATGTTAAATGCGCTATCACCATGCACCATTCCAAAGTTGTGTTGCAAGGAGCACCTTCCACATCAGCTATACTAGCTAATCCTCCAATAGCCTCTGGTCCAAAAACTAGTCTTGTGGATCAGCTAAAGTGCACACCTGCTTAGATATCTATGTTTGACCTTTTGTGCATATTTCCGCAGCACAAGCAAGCTGTTAGCCAAGCACTCCAAAATGTAGCTATCCCAAGGGACATAACTCTAGAAAGCTTCCAAACCATGGTGAGCTACATAGCTGCCAAAAATCATGCAACATTTATAGACCATGATGTGCCACCGCACAAGCCTCTGCATAACGATCCCTTGCACGTCCTCATCCAAGTTCACAAACACACTATTCAAAGGTTCCTCATTGATGGTGGAGCCTGGTTAAAAATATGTACTTTGAAAGTAATCAAAACCTTGGGCTATTCTAAATCCAACATTAATGTCACGAGGAGAATCAATATTAGGGCCTATGATGAGGAAGAAAGGTCTTGAAAAGGTATCCTCATACTACCAGTTCGAATAGGCCCAGTCATTAAGAACACCCCGTTCCAAATCCTAGACCTAGAGTTGGGATATAACATGTTAATGGGAAGACCATGGATCCACGAGATGCAATTTGTACCCTCTACCTATCATCAATGCATAAATTTCCCATACCGGGGATATAAATTATCATTGAAGGAGATCCAAACCCGTTCCAATACTGCAACACCATCACAAGTAGTACTGACAATAAAGTACCTTCAAACCAGGAGGCAAGTATTCCTTCCACCTCAAATTATATTCCCAAGGATATAAAAAGAAGGGTGGGGAAGATATCCATTATAGATAAAGGATGTGGTGAGTACAACTATGCAGAAGCTTTTACCATCACTAACATGCCTCAAAGTCCAAGGTCATATGGCATGCCACAACCAGTAACAACACCTGAAACCCCGGAGTGAATTATTTTTAGATGTCCAGCCAGCACATTTGTCAAATGGGGGGACATTGTGGAAGAGAACCCTTTTGATCTAGATATAAGCACATGGTTGTACCAAGACCCACAAGAAACACTTCAAGCACACATACCCGTGTCAATATATGGAGCCAGGTTCACAATGCTACAAAATTTTGGTATGATGGTGCGACTAGTCAGGGGGAAAGACAACATGGCCTAATGGAACTCTTTTTACCACCGACCTAGAGAAATGAGAGAGGGTTAGGCTATGTGAAAAATAGAACCAGTACTACCACCCAAGATATACCCATTAATCAAGAGCAAGTTGCAGAGTTACACTAGGGGAAAAACCTGGAACATGCATTAATCAACAATATACTCCAATGATTATTGCCATTGGAATTGTGAACCTCTTATTCCTGAGTAAACCTTAACCAAGCTATCCAAGATAACAAGGAAAGTGAGACATCGGATGAGCATTCTAGAATGACCTATTCCCATGAACACATCCTTTATCTATAATGGATATCTTCCCCACCCTTCTTGTTACGTCCTTGGGAATAGAATTTGAGGTGGAAGGAATGTTCACCTCCTGATTTGAAGGTACTTGATTGTCAATACTGCTTGTGGTGGTGTTGCAGTATTGGAATGGGTTTGGATCTCCTTCAATGATTATTTCTTCCCCTTGGTATGGGAACTTGATGCACTAATGATAGGTAGAGGGTACAACTTTCATCTTGTGGATCCTTGGTGTTCCTAGTAACATGTTATATCCCAACTCTAGGTCTAGGATCTAGAACGGGGTGTTCTTAATGACTGGGCCTATTCAAACTAGTAGTATGATGATACCTTTTGAAGACCTTTCTTCCTCATCATAGGCCCTAATATTAATTCTCATCATGACATCAATGTTGGATTCAGAATTGCCCAAGTTTTTTATCACTTTAAAAGTACATATGTTTAATCCAGCTCCACTATCAATGAGGACCCTACGAATCGTGTGTTTGTGAACTTGGATGAGTAGGTGCAAGGGATTTTTATGTAGAGGCTTGTGTGGTTTGGAATATTTCTGGTGTAATGTACCTTGGGATAGCTACATTTTGGAGTGCTTGGTCGAGAGCTTTCTTGTGCTGTGGGGATATGCACAAAAGGTCGAACATAGATATCTGAGTAGGTGTGCACTTTAGCTTATCCATAAGACTAGTTTGTGGACTAGGGGTTGTTGAAGGATTAGCTGGTATAGCTAATGTGGAAGGGGTTCCTTTCAAGATAGCTTTGGAATGATGTGTGGTGACAACACTTTAGCATTTGGGTCTCTGATAGTAATGGTAGCCACCCGGCTATCTAAGGGATTGATTCTGTTGATGGTTTTATCATCATTAGCATAGGTGTAATTCACTTGTTTAGATTGTCCACTAGACCTCAAGACTTTCCCTTTGTTATGATCATGGAATGTGTCATTTTAGATTATATGATCAGCTGTGCCTTTTGATTGGGCATTTATGTTTTTTATAACCCATGTGTCAATCAGATCTTGAATGACATTCTTTAATCTATAGTAGTTTGGTGTTTTGTGTCCTTTTACCCGATCAAATTCAGAAAAGTCATTTTCATTCCACTACTTTGGTCTAACAGCACCATGTTTGTATTCTCTGATTTTAGGTAGAGTGATAGTATTGGATTTTATCATCTTTCTTAAGGTTGATTCTATCAACTCCCCTAATGGTGTGTAGTCTCATTTAGGAAATGGAAACCTATGTGGGTGTTGTGCATTGGGTTGGTTATGGGACACAATTGTTTCTTGAATAGGGGGTGGTTGGTTCTGAGTGTGCAATTATTGAGTGGGCACCATGGGTTTTTGGTTGGCCATAGGTGCTCCTTGTAGTGACACCTCGGGTTGAGCATAGTTGACCATCTTTACATCAATGAAACTGTCACTGGTTACATTCTTGTTCTTGTTCCACCACTTGGCTTTATTTGTTGCAATTTTGTTTGTGTTTGTTTGGGTAGGGTCTGCAAGGATACCTCTTTTGACCAGGTTTTACTCACAGAAAACTCCTTGTTTGATGAGTTGCTTGAAGTTAGGAGCTAGCTATAATGCTATGGTAAATGATATATCTGGGATCATATTGTTAATGGACATGACTATGAGGCCTTTCTCAGGCACATCATATTTTATTCTATTTGCAGTGTTCCTCCACCTTTGTAGAAATTTCACAAAGGATTCTCCATCTTTCTGTTTAATGTTGCAGAGGTCCTTGATGCTGACCTTGCATTCAATATTGTGATGGAAGAGATAAATTAATTTTTTGGCCAACTCTCCCCAAGAAAAAATGCCATGAGGTAAGTGTGAGAACTATTCCATGGCTATTCTGACTAGACTTTGTGGGAAAAATTACATTAAGTATGTTTTGTCATGTGCAACCTCAATGCAATTGGAAAAGAACTCTCTGATATGTTCTACATGGTTGGTGTTGCCTCTATATTTGTTGAGATTGGGTACCAAGAAATGATTGGGAAATAGAGACATGTGCAATGAGTGATCAAAGGGGTATGGGTAATAATCCTTTGTGGTGTAGGACTTGGTTTTCCCTTGATTCTTCATGTCCATCATTTTGGTTTGTAGACTTTGCACTTGCTAGATTAACATTTCTATCTGAGATTGAGAAACATTGGTAGAATTTAATTTATATGGTGTGGTAGGTATGAGGCTATGCCTCTATGTCCCTTGAGTTGAGACATATGATATAGTCCTTGGAACTTGATATTGGTTCCTTAGCATTTGATTCTGATGTTGGGGTATTTGATTGGTCCAAGATTGATTAAGTTGTGGTTGTTGTTTGGGTTGTTTGGGTTGTTGTGATCCCTATCAAAGAAAAGGTGTAGCCTTGGGTGGATGTTGACTAAAAGTTTGACCCGTTGAGATGGATCCCTGTGGGAGTGAGGTATTGAGCCCAAGGCTGGCAGGGATTGACTGTAGTATCAAAACAGTTGCAAAAGGGTTGTTGCTTATTTTCGGTATTGATAACACAGCATGAGAGATTGATGTGAAAGGACATGAGGCCAAGGCTTGAGGTACACTAGTGACCATGGGTGAACTTAGTTTGGAGCCTATTGTTATATGCTGAATGTAGACCTCTGAATTCAACACAAACACAACATAGTCTTTACACAATCGTTCAATTCACAAAGACAAACATGAATTGTTTGTTCTGCAAATTTGATTGAGATGACCTGTTGCCTCCTAATTAGTTGTGGATGTTGAGTTTACCCTCAGAACGAGAGCCAACAACCTGACCATTGCTAACATGGAGGATTTTAAGAATGCAAGAAGAGAAGGATTGCCATTCAATCTACAAAATTGCCATTAGTCTATGAGAAAATGCTCTTAATCTATGAATTGAGAAGCAATTTAAACTATTAAAGAAAATTAGACTAATCTAGGAATGAATTGCAACTACTCTATGGAAGTAAAATGCAATTAATCTAAATAAAATGAAAGTACTTGTAATCTAGAAAAG
>MU224678.1:850292-860618 GCA_018584345.1 Thuja plicata | reverse complement strand
GCTTAGAATTTAATTATTTGATTTCATGATTATTTGATCTTTTAATTTGATTTGATTTTTGTCCATTTGATTTGATCCATTGAGATGACATTTTGAAGCATTGAGCTGAGATTTATAGTTTGGAATGCTTGAGATGCACCTGGTCAATTTTAGGTGTCTACAAATGCCCCTCTTTGAATTGATGTGAGAAGCGCATTGATTCAAAGAAAGCTTGATTGTCCTGATCGTTGATTCGATGCTGATGAGCTGATTAACTGATATGAAAACCTTATATGAAACCCTGATATGAAACTCTGATATGAAACCCTGATATGAAACTCTGATATGAAAATCCGATATGAAAATCTGATATGAAACCCTGATATGATGCTCTGATAAAGTTTGAAATTTTAATGCCCCAAAATTGATATAAGGTATGCTGCAAAATCCCAATTTTGATGATATAAAGTTTGAAATTTTAATGCCCCAAAATTGATATAAGGTATGCTGCAGAATCCCAGTTTTGATGATATAATGATGCCCACTCAAAAATGAAATCATATTGATCTTATATGTGAAGATTTTGACGAACAAAGTTGATAGAAGAGATCTAAGATGATTACATTTCTGATATCAATGATGGTTGAAAGATGTCGAACAAATGCCCCAGTGTCTAGAACATGTAGATTAGGTTTGTCTGGGTCGAAAATCTCATAAAATAGGTTAAAATAGCTTAAATAGGTTGAAAAACACAAATTTACTATTCATTTTCACTTTTTACTATTGAGATTTTGCTCTGAGCTACGGATGATTGACATTGATGGTGGTCCCCATTTGAGAGCACAGGTTCAAGCGAGTGTGCAGATATCAGAGACCTCCTGACTATGGGCCTCCGGTGAGTAGTTCAAACTCTTTTAGTGCATTTATTGCTCTTAAAATAGCATTTAATACATGTTTTAATTGCTTTCTAGGAATATTCTAGCAAAATGCCACGTAGGATAGATAAAGTGCCGTGTAGGGCATAGAAAAGCCGCATCCATGCTGTGAAAAGTCACGTAGGCGCAATCCTTAGCTGTGTAGGAGCTAGGGTAAAATTGTCACCCAAATAGTAATGAGCCACCTGGAAAAACCCTAGTTTTTAAAGGCCGTGTATGAGGTGTAAAAAGCTGCGTAGGCCGGTTAAAGACTGCCTAATTAGTTAAGCGCTACCTCCGATTTGTGAAGAGCCACTTTAAAAGATTTTAAAGCCACGGGGCTTAAAAATCCATGTACACTAAGTTAAGTGCTGCCTACCATAAAATTGGAATTTGATATAGGAAATAGATGAACTCAGTGCAATTGATCGTCCAAATGACCCAATTAGATTCCAAGCTAGAAAATGTTCGTCCAGAATGTCACGTAGTGTTTAGGATATTAGAAAAGTCATAATGATGAATATTTGATAGGTCAATTAGATGTGATTAAAAGTGATTATGAATTGTCCTTGTGTCTCACGATATAGAGGTTAGGAGCAATAAGTTGATAGGCTCAAGTTAGAGCAAAGATAGATTTAATGTGTTTTGATTGACGTAGAATGGTTCACCAAGAGAAAACTAACATGATTCACATTGTTTCAAAATGTAGGAACATTATCGCAAGTTGCGGGTACGGGGTGTAGCATTATGGATTTTTGACTTAGTAGATGAGATTATGCCTCCTGAGCGGCATATGATTGAGACATGTGGACTGAGTTTCCTATTAGATCTCCCTTGTTTTCAGCTGAACCAAAGTTTGTTGACAACTATGGCAGAGCAATGGCACTCTGACCATAATATATTTCATTTACCTCTTGTTGAGATGACTATTATGCCAGAGGATGTGTATAGATTATTGAGGATCTTGACTCATGGAGAGTGGGTGTATTATGATTCAGTGTATGATAGTAGTGTATGCAGATGGGTGTTTGGAGATAACACCATTGCTGATGATTGCATTACTTGGGCATAGTTTACCTCATTTCCCACTTTACCAGTGTTATTAGGAGCTGTTATTGGGGGATTAATTTTACCAGATAGGAGAGGTCATGGTTTTGCGGTCGGATGGGGCCATATTTTAGAGGACCTGATTGCACATCCATGGAGATTGGATTGGGGCTCTTGTATTTTGGCTCAGTTATATCGTGATCTTCACAAGATTGTGTATCAGCGCAGTGCAGCTATTTCTGTAGGTGCAGTATTATTATAGTTATGGACTTGGGAGAATCTGCCTATTACGAGGCCAATTTCAGCATGAGTACAGGCTCGTGGTTATCCATATGCTTTTCTATATGATGGCATGGTTGTCCAGCATCGCCTGGGAAAAGTTGATTATTGGAGACGTACCATTGATGACATTGATCAGGTAGTATGGAGGCCATATCTGCAGTATGAGAGGTGGTGGGAGGATGAAGATGAGTTACCATATATATTTTCACCTCAATGGATGATAGGCTAATCACCATTAGTGATTGAGAGATTTTGTTCTGGGAGAGTACTCCGTCAGTTCGGCCAGATGCAGGATATGCTGTAGGGTATGGCACTCTATGCCAGGGTACAGGCTGAGAGGTTGATGTGGAGAGAACAGGTTAACTACCATTCATCTTGTTTGTAGATAGATTAGCTTGGATATGGTGTGTGGGATATGATGCCATAGGTTGCAGATGCAGGGATGTCGGTTGAGTATCGCGAGTGGTTTTTGTGACATCTATTTATTCGATTCACTGATCCAGCAAAGCCCATTCCTGATTTTGATGATCTCTCAGATGATGATGGAGATGGTGGTGATGATGGGGATGATGGCGATAGACCTCATAGGTGCAGAGTTTAGAGGGTACTTAGGGCACCTCAGGTACAGAGAGTAGCTGGGCCTCGAATGAGAGGTGGACATGTGAGAGGTTGTGGTGGCGGATTTAGGCATCCTAGGCAGAGACAAGCACGAGCACAGGTAGCTCAAGATTAGGTTCCTTTGAGAGTTGATGAAGATTGGGCAAGACATAGACATAGATGTGTCTAGGTGGCCAAATAGGTTCTAGTTCAGGGACAGAGACCACAGGTGGATCCACAGGTCAGTACGGAAAAGGTGATACCTTAGGTACCCTTAGCACCTCAGGCACCATAGGCTCCTGTAGCATCATAGGCACCTCTAGTTCCTCCTATTATAGATGATATAGTGCAAGATGTTTAGGGTTTATAGGTAGGGATGACTATAGTGACAGCTAGATTAGATCAAGTTATGACTATGCTATAGCAGTTGCTAGCTACTATGGCTCAGTTGCCTACCAGTGCGAGCATGAGTCAGGCACCTCCTAGTGCATAGGATAGAGCAGATGATAGGGATCCTAATGGTGCAAGGGGTTCAGGCACAGGTTTGGCTAGAGATGGATCAGGTGCCCTTGCTAGTTCATGAGACAGATTTGGACCCATGATATCTAGATATAGCATTGATGATGTATCATATGTATTTTTTATCAGGACTTTGATACATGGACTATTGGATTGTTGTACCTTTGATGTACTATTTTATGATATAGACATTGACGATGGACATTTATCTATGATGATCTTTTGATTCCTCCTTTGATGATGTTATGAGATTTCCTTTTATGCATATCTACATGTTTTCTATGATGCGTTTATTTTTATTGTGCTATGGATGCAAATATCTTAGAGTAGGACATAGATAAATGGATGCAAATGATGTTAATGCAACTTATTTCTATATGCATTTTTGATTTAACCATGTATGGATTATGCAATGCAATGCATGCAATACTTAGTGCTATGATAAATGAAATGCAACTATCTTTTTTCTTTTGGATGTATGCAATTTTAACTTATGATATGCAGGTCTAAATGAGGATACAGAGAAATGAATAATGATTAATGTTTCTTTTTCTTGTTTTTCTCTTGACATGAAAATATAATGAATAATGACTAATGATGATGAATGCAAAGGAAAATCTCATGTCGAATGACTTGAAACCATTAAATTGATGAAGTGTTGTCAACTTTTAATCCCCCCCCTTGAACTTGGAAAATTGCTAGAAAGACATGCCATTTGAGAACTAAGCTTTGGACAATGCATTTTAAGCTAAAAAGCAACATGCAATTAATCTAACATGAAGATGCAATGCAACTAATTGTCCTTGAGGTTTGCGAAAGGAATGCAAAATTAGATATATTTTCATCATAGAGCATTATGGAACTAGGAGTCTATACAATCCTTACTAGTGCCACTGCGACCATAAGAATATGAATATGACTTTCCTTTGCATGGTAACCCCTTCTACGAAACCAAGTACAACCCTCACTAGTTGAATGACCAACTATGGGAGTATGAATACCGATTTATTTGGATTCAATGTTGCAAGTGGATGTTGGTATTAAGATATGGAAAATCTAAATAACCAAGGTATCCTTTTGCGTAAAAAAACAAAGGTTAACCCTCCATCCCATATGAATGTCCTCTATGGTTCTTTGATGACCATGTCCTTAGATGAATTCACACAAGTTAAAGAATCTTCCTCAAAATAGTCACTCAAAAGCTTAAGAAAACATCATGTCTCTTATCATTGCCAATCTAGTTAAAACATCATTCATTAGCTAAAAAGAACATGACTCAAAAAAGTCAATGAAAAACTCATAAAAAATTCCAAGTGTTTGTGAAATGTATCAAGATTTTCAAATAAGAATTCCATACAATTTGATCATTTAGGGTGTGTCAGTTTTTAATCCTGATAAAATAAGGCAATAAAGCTCAAGGAGCATATTATGTGATCAAACTGTTTAGGGTTAAACAATGATATTCATCAAAGGTTCCAAAATGTCTCTCCTGAATCTGAAAATTTGTTTCTGATGTGTGACCAAAATGTTGCACTATTGAATCTGGTTGGTACCAAAATCTATGATGTGTGCCCCCAAGTGATAAATGTAATTAATGTGAAACATAGGGAAACTTAACCTAGAATGTGACAAAATGCAGCTCTGAGACTTTATTAGGGTAATGCACAAATGACGGATGCAATGAGGATATGGACAAGTGAGATGAGAAACCGCAATATGTACAAATGCAACTAAGAAACACCTAAGGGACAAAAGGCACCTATTTCCAAGTTTTCACCTCTTGGGATTATTGCTCTTTTTCTCTCTCTTGTTTTTTTGCTACCAAGGTGCCTATTGCTAGGTTTTCACCAAGGCACCTTTTTCTCTTCTTTTTCAAATGTTTTTGGCTTTTTTGAATTTTCTAATTTTTTGTATTTTTGATCTTTTCTCCTTTTTTTTTGGTATTTTTGAATTTTTTGATTTTTTTGTATTTTTGATTTTTTCTCCTGTTTTTGGTATTTTTGAATTTTTCCATGTACAAGGTGATGCTTGACTCATCTGATGCTCTCAACTTATACTCTTTATTCTGATACTCTTTCCTCTAAATCAGGTGTGGAACCTCTTAAGATGAATGCTATTGATAGGTTCTAGCAATTCATCACCATCACAATCAGCCAATTTGTAGGTCCCCATTCCAAATGAAGAAACAATTACAAAAGGAGCAAGCCAATTTGCTTCCCACTTTCCTTTCTTTTCTCTATCAGCCCGATTTTTTGGATTTTCTCTCAATACTAGATCCCCTTTTTGAAAGTTTCTTGGTTTGATATGCTTGTTATAGTTCCTGGAAATTTGATTCTGATACACTTTCAAATGATCATAGGCTTGAGTTTTATGTTCCTCCAACAATTATAATTGTTGAAGATGGGAAACTCTATAATCCTCATCCGTTATTAATCCATGCAATGAGACTCTGAGGAATGGTATTTCAGCTTCTAAAGGAAGAACAACTTCGGCCCCATAAACCAAAGAAAAAGGTGTAGCTCCTGTCGGGGTCCGAATACTAGTCCTATAGGCCCATAAGGCTGGATTGATTTGAAGGTGCCAATCCTTTCCTAATTTTCCAATGAATCTATTAAGGATTTTAAGGATGTTCTTGTTGGTAGCTTCTGCTTGTCCATTACCTTGGGGATAGTAAATGGATGAAGAGTGATGTGTAATATGGAATGTGTCACAAAGTTCATCAATATCTTTGTTCTTGAACTATTTTCTATTATCCGTGATGATGGCATGAGGAATGCCACATTTGCAAATGATATGATTTAGGATAAATATGGAAATTTGTTTTCCTGTTGCAGTTGATAAAGGGACAACTTCCTCCCATTTAGTAAAGTATTCTATCATTGTGATTATATACTTGTGTCCGTTTGAAGAAGGTGGATAAATCATGCCAATCAAGTCAAAACCCCATTGATAGAAAGGCCATGGTGTGACAAAAGGGTGTAATTCTTTTGCTGGTGCATGAATCAAGTTTCCATGGTATTGACATTTCTTGCAAACTTTAACATATTGACAAGCATCTCTTTCTAAGGTTTTCCAAAAGTACCCCATACGTAAGATTTTCTTAGCTAGGTTTAAACCATTTGAATGTGACCCACAAATCCCTTCGTGAACATATTTTAAAGCTAATTTTGATTCATCTTCCTCTAGACATCTAAGGAGTGTCCCATCAAGACCTTTATGATATAATGTGTTAGAAAGGATAGTATAACGGGCGACTTGTCTTATGAAATTTTTATTTTGAGTGCGGGTTTGGTCAATAGGTAGGGTTTATTTTTGAGGTAGGCATAGATAGGTCCATACCATGGAGAGTGATGTCCATATAAAAGATCAATAATTTGGGTATCAGGTAGGTCAAATGTTGGTTTCACCAATTCTTCCACCAAGAACTCATACTTTTCATTTTGATCAGGTAACTAAAGTAAAGATGCCAAAGTAGCCATTGCATCTGCTGCTCTATTCTTTTCTCTTGGAATTTGTGCAAATGTAATCAAAGCAAATTACTTTTTCTAGTTATCCACCAATTTCTTGTAAGGCAACAGTTTTTCATCCTTAGTATTATATTCATCATTAACTTGATTAATGGCTAATTGAGAGTCCCCATAGACTTGTAATTCTGTGACATTCCATTCCAAGGCTGTCTTGATTCCTATAACCAAAGCTTCATACTCTACTATGTTATTGGTGCAAGGGAAAAATAACTTCTAAGATTTTGGGATTGTGTAACCTTGTGGTGTAATCAAAAGAATGCCTGCTCCACTGCCATTTTGGGTATATGATCCATCAAAGTATAGAGTCCATGTCTTAGCTTCAACATTCACAATTTCAGAATCTGGGAATTCCACTTGTATAGGATGTGTAGATTCTTGAGGATATTCAGCCAATTGATCAGCTATAACTTGACCTTTGATTGCTTTCCTATCAACATATTCAATGTTGAATTCACTAAGTAGCATGACCCACTTCGCAATCCTTCTAGGTAAAGCTGTTTTGCTAAGTAAGTATTTTAAGGGATCAATTTTAGCTATGAGTTTCACCTTATGCAATAACATATAGCGTCTTAACTTTTGAGAGGCAAATACCACTTCTAGGCAAGCCCTTTCCATGAAACTATAATTTAACTCATATTTGATCAAGGTTCTAGTCAAATAGTAGATAGCTCTTTCTTTTCCTTCCTCATCCTCTTGTGCCAATAAGACTCCTAAAGATCTTTTCATTGCTGAAATGTAGAGTAATAAAGGTTTTTCTTGAATTGGTGACATTAAGATAGGTGGATTCATCAAGTACATTTTCAACAATGAAAAGGCTTTATCACACTCCTCATCCCATGTGAAGACAGTGTCTTTATGTAGTAACCTGGTGAAAGAATGGCATTTTTCTGCCAATTGTGAAATGAACCTTCTTATAGATTGAAGTCTTCCTTGAAGTGACCTCATTTGACTAATATTCTTTTGAATGTCCATGTCCATTATTGCTTGTACCTTTTCAGGATCTACTTCAATGCCTTTCGCTGAAATAATGTATCCTAGGAGTTTTCCAGATTATACCCCAAAAGCACATTTCTTTGGGTTAAGTCTCACCTTGACTTTTTCTAGCCTTGTAAAAATCTTTTCAAGTATGGATAGATGATCTTTCCTTTTATGTGACTTAGCTAAAATTTCATCCACATAATATTCCATAAAGTTGTGCATCATGTCATGGAAAATGGTAGTCATGGCTCTTTGATAAGTGGCTCTAGCATTTTTGAGACCGAAGGGCATTACATTCTAACAAAAAGTAACCCATGGGCATGTAAAAGCTGTCTTCTCTTGATCCTCAGGTGCTATGCGAATTTTATTATACCCACTAAATCCATCCATAAGTGAAAGCATAGAATGACCTGTAGTGAGATCCACAATAGCATCAATGCTAGGTAAGGGAAAGTCATCTTTTGGACAAGCAATGTTTAAATCTCTAAAATTTGTACAGACTCTTACGGTTTTATCATGTTTGGTAACTGGTACAATATTGGAGATCTAGTTGACATATCCTATTACTCTTATAAATCCTGCCTTGAGCAATTTCTTCAATTCAACTTTGACTAGTAGGGCTATGTGTGGATGCATTTTTCACAACTTCTGCTTTACAGGCTTAACCCCTGGTTTCACATTTAAGTGATGAATTATGAAACTTGGATCTAATCCGAGAATGTCAACATATGACCATGAAAATTTGATTTGTTTCGCTTGAAAGAATGCAATGAATTCTTCTCTCTCCAAAGGACTCAAGGATGCTGCTAAGTGAATGAATTTAGGATCCTTTTCTGTTCCAATGTTAACCTTTTCTATGGGTTCAATAAGTATAGGTGATCTTTCATCTTCGTGAGCTGGTAAGGTATCCAACCTCTCTCCCTTAGGTGCCACAGTTGGGTTTTCATCTTCACAAACATCCTTTATTTTTACTTTTTTTGGGTCTAGCACTGCCACATGGTAGTTTTCACCACTAGACCTTCTCATTTTTTTGTATATTTTCTCTTCATTTTTTGGATTAAGAGTTTGAACACCTACCCCTATCATCATGTCTAGAGTGAATTCATTGGTGGAAGAATTGGGTTCAACTGCATTAAGGTATAAGGCCATTGTACTGTCATTTGGGAAGTAGAGTAAGTCATTTGACTTAGACAGATCCCAATCGATAAGTTCAGGATGCATTAAGGACAAAGAATCATTGATAGGACTTTCATTTGAAGTGGTTAAGGACATGAATTCATTAGATAGTTCATACATTGTATCGTCATGGTCTATGACATTTGCCTCTTCAAGATGGTCCATGGAAGAAGGATCAAAATCTTCTTCATCAGAGTCCTCTAAGATTTATATGGGTAAGAAAGCATGTGGATTAAAAAAAAGGTTAGAATCTCCCACCCACAAAGGTACCCAAGGTGCACCTACCCATTGAGTGAAAGGAGGTGCTTGTTCTATGTTGACTTGTTGAGGTTCACTTGATGTTTGAGTTGAATTCAAACCTTGAGCCATATGTTCTTGATTCTCAACTTTAGGAGGAGTTACATAGGTGTGAATGGTATCAACCTCTATGTCATGACAAGATTCTTCAAATAAGGAATCCCACTCATAATCTCTAGAATCATCTTCACTTTCAAAACCTACCATATGAATATGTGCATGAAAATCATGCATGGGACTTGAACTTTCTCCTTTGTGTTGAAAGACTATGCCGACTTCCTCTTCTTTTGCTCTCCAAACTGGTTCAATAGGTTCCAACAACCCTCTATGTCAAACTCCTAAGGGTTCTCTTCCCTTATACCCCATTTTCTTCATGATATCAAATCCTTTTCCATATTGATCAGTTTGGATATTGATATGTTGCACCCTTTCATTGGAATTATCTGAATTATCATCCTCTTTATATAGCCATTGTAATACCTCATTATCTTCTTTGTTTATTTCTTGTTTTTCACATTCCCTCACAAAATGGGAATTGTATTTATGAGGTTGATAATCTTTGGATGGTTTCCCATGTGTCCTTGGAGATGTAGGTAAATCAAAGAGGGAAACAGAATATTCACCTACTCCTTTTGAGTTAATTTTACATTATTTCTCAAATTGATGCATTAGGTCACTCATCTTTTCATAGTGATCCTTCTTAGTTTGGTCTCTTTCTTCCTTAGTGGGTTTAGAATATTCCAATCTTAATTTTGAAGTCTGAACTAAAGTATCCTTCAAGTTTGAACTCTTGTAACTCATCTTTTCTTTTCCCTTAGTTGATGTAGTTGAGTTAGTTTGAATAGGGTTCGGAGTAGATGTGACTTTTGATGTAGGTTCTAATTTTTCCTCTTTGGCCTCTTCCATGGTAGTATCAGGGATAACTCTTTCCCTATTGTGAGGAATATACAATTCATGACTTGGCTTTAAAGCATTACAATATTGGAACGGGTTTGAATCTCCTCCAATTG
>MU224678.1:830117-844344 GCA_018584345.1 Thuja plicata | reverse complement strand
TTTGGGTGCTTGATTCACATTATTGGCTTGAGCTGAGTTTTGAGTGAGATTGAAAGGGATAGCCTTTAAAGTATTAGCCTCCACCACTCTGTCATTAACCACTCCTTTATTGTTGTTATTCCTTGTCCAAAATCGACTGTTGTTGTTTTTGTTATTCCGATTTTGATTGGTGTTGGAGGTATTGTTGTTGTTGTTATTCTTGTTATCTTTGTAGAGTTTGATTTCTCCAATTTTTACCAATACCTCTTCTATTGTCACCCTGTTCTCAATTAATTCTTGGAATGATCTAGGAAATTGTAGCCTTAATCGATAGTTCATTTCATGATTCAATTTGTTTACAAAAATATCCATCTTTTCCTTTTCAGGTACACTTCGAGGGTATCTAGCAAATACCGCTCTCCATCATTGTAGGAAAAGTAGGAATCCCTCTCCTTCTGTTTGTTTGGTATTGAATAGATTAAGCATTGCAACCTCATGTTTGATGTTATAAGAATAGTGAGTTACAAATTTAGAGGCCAATTCCTCAAAGGTTCTAATGCCGGAGGGTAACTTTGAAAACCACTCCATTGCCATACCTCCCAAACTTCTAGGGAATAACCTCATAAGGTAAGTTGTGTCATGCATGAACTCTAGAATTAGGGCACAAAATTTCCTTAAGTGATCTTGAGGATCAGATGTTCCTTTATATTTATTATATTTTGGATAAATAGCATTGGTTGGAAATGGTATCATGACTAAAGACTTGTCAAATGGAAATGGACACAAGGCCTCAATAGAAAAAGGTTTAGGAGCCCCACTTTGTTTTAATGTGTCCAATTGTATCTAAAAAAGCTGGAATTGTTTGTTCATGATATCAATGGGGTTAGCCTTAGCTTCTTCTCATTGGAGCTTAGTGACATCATAATCGTGTGGAAGTTTGAGACCCGTTTGTGCTAGGTCTAGGAAGTACTTCTCCTTGTCTTTTTCCAACAGCTTTTCCATGAGTTTCATAAAGAAAGGGCTTTGCATAGCCTCATTAACCTTTTCACAGGTTAACTCTTCATCATTAGGGTCCATATTGCCCCCGTTGTTGGTATTGTTCATCCCTTGAGTGTTAGGATCCATGTTTGTCCCTCTGTTGTTATTGTTGTTGGATCCTTTGTTGTTAGGATCAACATTTCCTTGTTTGGTCATATCCTTGTTCACATGATTAATCTGATCAAGATCTATATGGCCAAATGGAAAAGACATCCTTGGTTTTGTTTCCTTGAGGGGTTCATGTAAGGGTTTTGCAGAAAAAGGATCACCTGGGAAGGGACACTCTTGTCTCAGATAAGATCCGTCTGGTTGTAGGGTAGTCTTGATGTAATGGGATCAAGTAAAAACTGGCATTAACATATGTCAAATGAAGATCTCAGGTTTCAAACTCACTTAAATGACCAATCCATGATTAAATTTGCAAAATGTCCAATAATGATGGATTCTGATCAAGTTAAGTATTCTCAGTGATAGAACATCCAAAAGGGTATCCAAAAAATAAAATTTCTTATTTTCAGTCCTTCGAAAAATACCCACTATTTTCCTTTTTAAAATTTTGGGCGGCTCTTTCCTGTGTGTAGGCGGCCTTTAAATGTTAACACATAGTTACTGGAAATCTTACACGCGATGCTCTGCAGTTGACAGGTGGTGTTTGTCTATTGACAGGCGGTTTTGAAATATTCTTAAGCAGCTTTTTCCAGTGAATACGTGATTTTTTAATGCTATCAAGCGGCACTTTAGGATTGATATGCGGCCCAGTTTTATTTGTAAGCGACTATGAAATGATGATACATGGTGCTTTATTGATCAAAGTTGATTTTATCAATTTTATTGGTATTTTTTGGGTTTAAAAGTTTAAAGTCTTTGATTAGATTTATCAAAAAATATTCTTTTGTGAAAATAGAGTACAAGCTCAACACACACATCAAAATTGTACCATTTTCCTAAAAAGCACACTAAAAGTGTATGTTCTCGGTTGTTTTGACAGGTTTGCACAAGAATGTCTTCCAAGCAATCTACCTTAGCATCAACAAATTTGGCTTTTAATCATGGCTCTACAAAGGTAGGTCTACTATTTTATTAGGTCTCAACCTATTCTGGTCTAAATCTTGACAAGATCCTTTACCCCTTTGAGGGTTTCCCACATGTACAAAAGTATGATTTTGCACAATCCTGAAGGACTGCTAGAGGAAGTGAAGATGGCTTGCACAAGTTTTAGTCACTTTCTGATTAAGGTAAAGTGCATTATTTATAGTGGGTCAAATGATATTGCGGTAAAAGAAAATATCTCCCACTTTGGGTCATTCCCTCTCACCATCCTCGTAAGCCAATTCTCGGGAGACAAGCCCTTTAAAGCTCTATTTAACTAGCATGTTCATGGAAATCAAGAAACCAAACTCAATCCAACAAGTTTGGGAATCTAATTCACTCAAAGAGTGAAGAGCATATCCCTATTGTCTTTCCTTGTTCCAAACTCCTCAAACAGATTTGTTCATTTTTAACCTCTTGACAAGGAGGTTCTTAAAAAAATGATATGTGTGGCTCAATTAATCCTTTCCTTTCTTTTAACCACCCAAACTTGACACTTTTGGCTTTTTGATCAACTTCAAAAAGTTGAGAGCATATACCTAATGTCTTGTCTGAATAGAAAATAGTAAGGTGTCCCTATTTATGCTAGATTTAAACAAAATGCCACAAGTTAAGTAATGCAAGCTTGATTAGATAAGTACCTGATTTCGAAGCTAGCAAGGCTAGGCACATTTTTGAGTGTTTTGGCTTGTTTTACTCACCTAGTGGCGATTGTTCCCACTCCATCTCCTCCAACAAGTTAGTCAGCACAAAGTGATGCAAAGTGAAGGAAACTTGGAAAAACCCAAATGAAAAAATACCTCCTAAAAGCTCTTTTAGTGAATGATTTATCAATTAAAGATTTAAAGAAGTTAGCACAAAAATCAATTAGAGGGTAGGAAATTGTTGTTTGTAAGCAAAAAACACCTTAATGTAGTGATCATACAAGTGTTCTTCCTCAAATAATCTCTCTAAAAAATTCACTGTATGTATTTCCTTATCATTATTGGTTTTGATTCTTACCTCTTTGCTAGGTTTTGAGATCCGCTTCTCTGGTTTCTACACCTTGGGGTGATTTTTCATCTGCAGGACAAGAAAACACAGAGAGTTACCACAATGACCAAATTAATCAAAATCTGATTTAAAGAAAAAGTAATTACATGGAATTTAACAGCTAAAAGGTGCCTATAAAATGTTCTTAAGCGTAAATTAAAACTTTATACGCAGCTTTTAAATCTTAACATGCGGCTCTTAAAATATCACAGGCGGCTAATTAAAATAAATAGGTGGTACAAAAAGTGTAAAAAGTAGCCCGGGATCGCTTGTAAGCGGCTATTAAAAAGTCTCAGGCGGTACACTTTATCTAGCAAGCGACACGATTTATCTGTCAGGCGGCCCAATTTATTTAAAAAGTGGTTGCAGAACGAAAGACAGAGATGAATCAGGCTTTGTAGGCTGTGTTTTATTATTCATAGGCGGCTCTTAACATCGTATACATGGCTCTTCTCCTATTTTCTGCAAGAAAAACACCTAGAACAAAGAAAAACATACAAATATTAAGATAAAAATGTTAGTAGAGAGGCTTAAAGCCCCTCGGTGGGCACCATTATGTGTGTATGAAAATACACCTTCATGAAGTTATGATTAAGAGAAACAATTCTATGGAAAGATAATACAAATTAATCTAAGAATTGAAGCTAAGAATCTATTTCATCTCATGGTTCTCTATCCAAGCTTTGTTAAGAGAGCTCTCAAGCTTAATCTCTCTCAAGGACAATCCTAGAACGAGATATGAATGATAAAAAAATGCTACAATCTAGCTTAGAATGCTAAAAAATGCTCAAAATGCTCCAAGATATGTGAGAAAACAACAAATGCTCCTAAACATGATATGCTAAAATGCTAATGCAAATGTTGAAATGCTTTCAAAATCTCTCCATGTTCCTATAGTAAGGATTCTTTTGCTCTTAAAATTCTTGGATCCCAAACACAAAGGAAATGGCTTGTATTTATAGCATTTTCCCAAGGGTAGGGGGTAGAGTGATTTAATCATGATCAAAGTTTGGTTAAGTCAAAAGCTTTGAGGTGTTTTCAAATGGAGGGAAAGTTGGTTGGTTGTCTCAAAGATATTAGGAATTAAATAACACCATCATTTAATTAAATTAGCCATGGAAGGGTGATTGGGTTGGATTTAATCTTTTTGATTTGAACTATATAATTGAAAAATCAATTGCATAATTTGATTAATCCCTTTAGGCTTAGAATTTAATTATTTGATTTCATGATTATTTGATCTTTTAATTTGATTTGATTTTTGTCCATTTGATTTGATCCATTGAGATGACATTTTGATGCATTGAGCTGAGATTTATAGTTTGGAATGCTTGAGATACACCTGGTCAATTTTAGGTGTCTACACCCATCAACAACTTTTAACCAACTTTTAAAAAGTTGTCACCAAGTTGTAAAAGTTGTAATTATAATTATGACAACTTTTGAACAACTTTTACAATGATTGTTCAAATATCCTCAAACCTTCACTAAACCTTTAAAATATGCTGAAAATATTTTAAATACTCTAATTACATCAATTCCACTCTATTTGGATACATTTGAGTGGTTTTACCATGTTTGAATTTATCATAACCTTATAGGTCACTATGATTTTAATGACTTTAATAGCCTTACAAAATGGTTTGAATGAATTCCAAATATTATTTAGGATATTACATAATAATGAGACCATATTAGAGAAAATATAAAATATTAAATTATCCATGAGACATCCAAGGAATAGGTGCTCCTGCACCATACTCCTGACTTTGAAATTTTTCAAGTCTCTTGGAAGTGTGTTTTCAAAGATCTTCTCTTCATATTCACATTTTATCTCTCAATCCTTTTCCTCGAGAATGTGACCCTATTAAGAAAAAAATAATTTCCTTTAAAATCTGATTTATTCATCACCTACATTAAAATGAAAATAATGAAAAATTCATGGGCAAAAATCATTGGATTAGTATCAAAATCAATCACAAAATTTTAGTCTTTCTCCTCAAATCTCTTTGGAAACTTTTCCCTTTTACTATGTTTATCATCATAAATCTGATCCATCTCTATTATTTGTTCATTATCATCCTTTATTTCTTAAAATACTTCAACATCATCTTTTTCAACAATTTCCCTCTTTATGGAGTCTTCAATTGGTCCAACTTTCTCATTAGATTCAATCAACTCTTCCTCTTTTGTCTCTTCTAGCCTTGTTTCTCTTTGTTCTTCCCTAATTTCTTGAATCTCTTAAGCATGAGGGTTTAAATTTTATTCACCATTTTACACTACTTCAATATATTTAACTTCATCATAATCAGGTCCTCTCTACTCTATGATTTCAATAAACATCTTTATATCTTTCTCCCACTTCTTTTCATATGCCTCTAGTTTTCTTTCGAATCTTGCTAGCATTTCCTCTAATCTTTTATTTTTAATTTCCTCTTGTTCTTTTGTGAATCCATACCCTGAAAATAACCATGCATAATTTTCATAAATAAATTCATTCTTAAGAAAGTCTCTTTTTACCTTGCTTCCTCTTGTCTTTGATACCTCTCCTTAGGCCTTTCTCCTCTTTGATCTCTTGGCCTACTGTCTTGGTATCCAGGTTCCCTCTTCAACTTGTAAAAGACAAACACACACCCACAAAATACCATTTTGCTTGAACCTTTTGGGCTCTGATACCAATTTTATGCAAATTTAGGATTCACATTTACAACCTTCCTTCAATTATTCCAAAAAAATGCAAAAATTTTGTAATCTTAAAACAATTTCTCAAACTAGGGCAGAATTTGAAACCCTCAAACATTTATTAATAACTTCTATAAATGAAATAATGAATCCAATCCCATTGGTAGGATAACAGTGAATTAAAAACATTTTCCCCAATTTATAGCCAAATCCAAGAAAAGAACAAAAGTTATTATATTTTTGCCAAAACTGCTCACATTATGACAAAATTCAACCAGTTTGTACCAAAACGGCTATAACTTCTTCAAAACGTAATGATAATCAACCAAATTAAAGACAAATAATATACCTTTATGAAAATATAAGTTTAAGGTCTATATAATTTCAAATGTGTTCGCTCCAATAAAAACATCATAGGACTTACTGGAAAAATAACTAGAAAATCGAGATATGTAACATGAAAAAAAGTTTTCTTCCATTCCAAATCCTTCTTCAAACTCCTCCAACTTACAATTTCGTGTTTTGGGGACCAAATTTATATAATTTGGAATCATAATAAACCACAAAACCAACCTACAACTACCAATTAACAACTTTTAACAAACTTTTAAAAAAATTTCACCAAGTTGTAAAAGTTGCCATTATAATTTTGACAACTTTTGAACAACTTTTACAATTATTGTTCAAATATCCTCAAACCTTCACTAAACCTTTAAAATATGCTGAAAATATTTTAAATACTCTAATTACTATTGGAAATGAGTTGATTAGCTGAGAGCGGACACAAAAAAAAATCCAAGTCCATTAGATGTCTTAAACAAATTTGTCACTGTTGCTCGGTTAACATAGATATTCTACTGTCACTCGGTTAACATAGAAAATCTTAAGATATTAACTGTGATTATCTTGATTAATTAATTGTAGAAGCATAAACCATAAATTAAATAAAATGTACATATATAACACCAATATTTAACGTGGAAACCCAATATGGGAAAAAACACCAATTGCAACTACACTATTTTTCACTCTTCTGAAGTGAGCCCTGTTAGGAGCCAATGATGTTAAAGGTTACAATAACACACTGTTAGGTGTGACCCTATTAGAGGATTTAATCACCTTGTAAGGAGTGGCCTTGTGAGAGGTCTTCAAACACTTCAATATAGAAATGTCACCTGGTGAGAGGATTTACAAAAGACTGTTAATTCTACTATGTTAAGAGATTTTGATCACTGCTACAATTGTTAGAAAGTAACAATGGATTGACCTATTTTGATAAGAAACTATCTTTTTTGATTCAGATCTTTGTTCTAGATTAATTTATTGATCCTCACTGATCATATTTTATGTTGCAGCTCTGTGTGTTTTGTCCTCAATCAGAATCCCATCTGATTTTGCCTTCACTCTTCATGTCATATACACATACACTCTTCCATATATATATATGATAAGCCTTGTCAAGTCAGCCTTAATATCCTTCCAAATAAATAATAAAACTCGTGTCTATCAGCTGCATATAACCAATTATCCATAAAATATAAACTCCTGTTAGTCAACTGACACTAATTGTTTAGCTCAGTCAACACTGAAATCCTTCAACGCTCGACCAAAACTATAACTCCTAAGAGAACTCAGTTAGAACTAAAAAATCACTTTGGTCCTCTTCAATTCCCAAGATTTCTTGGCATGAACTGACTGTGCTAGGATAGGATTAGACATTTGTGTAAACATCACTATACTTGTGTAAACATCAATGACAATACACAATTGAATAATTGTCATCAACAATCTCCCTCTTTGGAATTGATTGCAACACAACATGTCATAATACAAATAATTATAGATAAGTAGACATAAGAATGAAAATTGTTTTATTAATGTCCTTAGCTTCATTCTGATTATCATCCAAAAAACTCCCCCTATCTTCACAATCACTGAAATACAAATTTCTCCCTCTTACATTAATCTTTGTGTCTGATAAAGTTCTCCCTTTGTCATCAATCTTTATGACATATAGTAATCTCTCCCTCTTTGAAAACCAATGCCAAAGACACCAACTAATATATCCAATGAAGTTGTAATGTGCTTGTCTATACTGATTCATATGTAATAAGCTCTAAATACGTGCATCAACATGTTAAGTCTGTTTTGTAGCTCGGTTGATGCATCGCTAAACTATGTTTTAGTGAGCCTTAGTTAGGGGAATTACCCCTATATTTCCTCTAAGATACAAAAATGCATCCTTAGGTAATGTTTTTGTGAATATGTCTACAATTTTTTCTTAAGTATTCACATATTGCAGTCTTACTTCCTTGTCCTAAACCAATTCTCTCAAGAAATGATACTTTATTGCAACATGTTTAGTCTTAGTATGCATCACAAGGTTCTTTGAGATGTTAATAGCACTAGTGTTGTCACAGTAGATAATAATTGGTTTTATGATTTCATCCTTCATACTGAACAATATTTGCTGAACCATATGATATTTAAACAACTCACTATTGCAGCAACATACTTTGCTTTTGTTGTAGATTGAGAAATGCAGTTCTGTTTCTTGCTTTTCCAAGAGACTAACCTCTTTCCAAGAAATAATGCTCCACCACTTGTGCTCTTTCTGTCATCAACATCACTAAAAGTATTCAAATCAAAGTTTCCTCCATTCTTATACCATAATTCATAATCTTTAGTACCCTTAAGATATATCAGAATCCTTTTGATAGCCATCAAATGATTCTCTCTAGGATTAGCTAAAAACCTTGCAACAATACCAACGACTAATGCAATATCAATTCTAGTGTGAATAACATATTGAATTTTACCAATCATGGATCTATAGGTAGTCTGGTTTACTTCCTTTGAATCATCATCCTTAGATAACTTATGTCCAGTAGGCATAGGTGTTCCAACTGGTCTGGATTTTTCCATCCCAAACTTCTTCAGTATCTCTTTTATGTATTGAGATAGGGTAATGTAGATACCATCCTTCATCTGATAGACTTGTTATCCAAAAAATAATTTTATTTCACCAAACATAGACATCTCAAATTCCTTACTCATAGCTTTGAAGAATGCTCTACATAAGTCATCATATCTAGTAAACAATATATCATCTACAAATATTTCTACTAATAGTATTTTTTTTTTATGTCCTTCTTTGATATATAAGATACTATTGTCATTAGCTCTCTGAAATCCAATGCTTCTCAAGTAACCATGCAGTCTTTCATACCAGGCTCTAGGATTTTGCTTCAGTCCATACAATGCTTTGTGTAATTTTTAAACCATATTCCTTTTTTTAAGATCTACAAAACCTTTAGGTTGCTCAATATAGACTTCCTCTTCAATAATTCCATTCAGGAATGCATATTTTACATCCATTTGATATACCTTGTATCCTTTGTGTGCAGCACTAGCCAGAAGAGTAATGACTCCTTCAAGTCTTGCAACATGAGAAAAAGTTTCTCCATAATCAATACCTTCTTCTTGAGCATATCCTTTACATACTAATCTTGCCTTGTTTCTGGAAACTTTTCCTTTTTCATTCATCTTATTTTTTGAAAACCCCACTTAGTACCAATCACATTTTTATCTTTTGGTCTAGGTACAGGAGTCCAAGTTTTATTCTTTTCTATCTACTCAATCTCTTCATTCATTGCTTCGATGTAGCTTTCATCATTAAATGCATCTTTAATGGTTCTAGGTTCAATTTCAATAAGCAAACATGTACTTTTAATTTTTTTTCTTGTCATTACACCTTCTGTCTGATCTCCAATTATTTGTTCAAGTTCATGATGCCTTCTGACATATTTTGCAAGCAAAGGATCCTTCCTTCTTAATTCTAGGCTTGTTCCACTTGGTTCACCATGCTCAAAATTTATGTTCTATTCTTCTATCTGATACTTGGGTTCCACTGTCTAAGACTCGGGTGCCTCTATTTGTGACTCGGTCTCTTCAATTTGTGACTCGGTCTCCTCTACCAGCAGCTCGGGTTGCACAGGTTGCAACTCACATTGAACTATTTGGATTTATGCAGATGAATTCAATGGTTGACAGGGATGTTGTCCAATCACCATTGCTTGTGTCTTAGGTATAGTATCAAGTTCATAATATAAATTTTTTTTTTAGTCATGAGGCTCTTTACTATTTTGTTCTTCACCTCTTTCTACAAAGTCATCAATCCTTACATGCACACTTTCTATGAATTTATGAGTAGAAAGATTCAAACATTTATATGCTTTTCTTTTACAGGAGTAGCCTAGGAATATACCTTCATCACCTTTTACATCAAATTTTCCATTTCTTGATTCCTTCAAGATGTAAAATTTACTTCTAAATACCTTGAAATAACAAACATTAGGTTTATAGCCATACCATAATTCAAAAAGTGTCATCTCAGTACCTTTCTTTACTTGAACTTGATTCAATGTGTGAATTGTAGTGCTGATGACCTCCTTCCAGTATTTGGTAGCAACATTCTTTTCAATCACCAAGGTTCTTGCACAATCCATAATGGATATGTTCCTTCTTTCTGCTATACCATTCTACTATTGAGTACCTGGGGTAGATACTTGTCTTTTGATTCCTCTTTCATTGTATAATTTATTGAATTCATTAGAAATGAATTCTCCTCCTCTGTCAGATTTTAAGAATTTAAGTTTCTTTCTTGTTTCTTTTTCAACTCTGGCTAGCTACCATTTGAACTTCTGAAAGCTTCTAATTTTTCTTTGAGAAACATAACAGTCATCATTCTGGAATGATCATCAACAAATAGAATGAAGTAATTCTAACCTGTGTAACTTGTTGTTCCAATTGGTCCACATAAATCAGTATGTACCAGTTCCAAAACTTCTTTTGTATTGTAGTTCTTTCTCTTGAAGCTATTTTTTTCTCATCTTCCCAATTTGACATTTTTTGCATATTGCTAGTTCAGGTTTCTTTAGAATAGGAATTCCTCTTGCTCTTTTATTCTTACTTATGTTAACCTGGTTATCAAAGTTCACATGACATAACTTCTTATGCCATAACTAGCTTTCTTCTACTTGTGCAATAAAACATGAAATTTCATTGAGATCGAGATAAAATAGATTACCTTTAGTTTGTCTACCAGTTCCAACTAGGTTTCCCTTACCATCCAGGAGCTTGGCCTTACCATTCATGAATTCTACCTTGAAACCAATGTTATTCAACTATGCCACACTTAGTAGATTGCACCTTAGTCCTTCAAACTAATAAGCATTATCACATTTGATTCCTTTTGTTAAAGAAATACAACCTTTACCTTTCACATAACAGGTTTCATCATTCCCAAAACTGACACTCCCACCATCATAGTGCTCAAGATGTTCAAATTTTGTTTTATCACCAGTCATGTGGTGAGAAAAAGCACTATCAATTATCAAAGTGTCATTCTTGCTAATATGAGAATACAATGTTTTCTTTTCATTATCTTCATTATCTAACTCATCCTTAATAGCAATATAAACCATTTCATCTTCATCTTCATCACTATCAGAGTCTTTAGCAATGTAACAAGATTTATTACCTTTGTCTTTGTAGCTTTTTTAGCTTTTGTAATCTTTCTTTCCTTTATACATGTTGAAATTTTTCTCACCTTTGTCTTCCTTGTTTGGACACTTAGCAGAAATGTGACCCACTTCATCACATGAAAGGAAAATAAATTGGAATTCTTCCTTTGTACTGTCCTTTTCCTTTTGCATCTCTTCTTGCAAGTAATGATTCAATGATTTCCAGGTTTTCATCATCAGATTCATCATCACTGTCACTGTCAATCTATTTTCCTTTCATCTTTCCAAGGTTTAATTTAGCTTTGAATGCAGACTCAAGATTGCTAGGATTAGGAGAGTAATTGTCAAATTTATCCAACTCAAAGGCAGTAAGTCTCCTGACCAATCCATCTAGAGTTATACCATTACTACATCTCATTTCTTGAATAGCTGAAACTCTAATTGCATATATAGGAAGTAAATTTCTCAATACCTTACTAACCATTGTTGTGTCTTCAATTACTCCACCAACAACTTTGATGGCACTGACACTTTTCTTGATTCTTTCATGGTATTTTTTAATGTCCTCTCCTTCTTTCATTTTCATCTAATCAAATTAACCTTGGAGAATTTCTTCCTTGGCTCTCTTTACATTGACATCTCCTCCATGAATATCATGCAGTTTGTTCCACATATCAAAGGCAGTAGGGCGGTCCTTGACTTCATCAAATTTGGAATAGCTGAGTGTAGAGGCTATATCAATCATCATTATGTGATGATGCTTCATGTCTATCATCTAATCCATATTCAAAGGTCTTGGTGGTTCCACACACCTATGATCCAAGAATTGAAAACTAGTATCTCCAATGGTAGATATATGTAGTCTCATCAAATCTTTCCATGCAGAAAAATTGTCTTAGTTAAGCTTCAGGATATCCCTTCTGTAAGACATCTCTGATCTTTAGCTTTGGCTTTGAAACCTTCCCTGTAAGCACTTGCAACTCTGATACCAATTTTTGGAAATGATTTGAGTAACTAAGAGGGGAGGGGTGAATCAGTTACCACAAAAACAAATCCAAGTCCCGTAGATGTCTTAAACAAATTTGTCACTGTTTCTCGGTTAACATAGATATTCTACTGTCACTCGCTTAACATAGAAAATATTAAGATATTAAATATGATTATATTTAGTGATTAATTGCAAAAGCATAAACCATAAAGAAAATAAAATGAACACAGGTAACACCAAGATTTAACATGGAAACCCAATATGGGAAAAACCACCATTTGCAACTACTCATTGTTTTTTACTCTTCTGAAGTGAGCCTTGTTAGGAGCCAAACCTATTAAAGGTTACAATAACACACTATTAGGTGTGACCCTATTAGAGGATTTAATTGATGACATGTAACTGATTGAATGTTTGATAATGATAAGTTGAAGATAATGCAAGGCATTAAATCAGTTAATGGTTTGTATTGTCATTGATGTCAACTTGATATCATCTATATGGTCATGTACATAATGCCAAAGAATTCAGAGAATCAATGGAAAAAAGGTTATGCTTTTAGCAATACATAAAATTCAAGTATTCACCAAGTGACAGACAACACCGATGGAGTGCACACCATCGAAAAAGGAAAAGAAGAAAAGTCACAGTGATACCTGACGAGCAGAAGACAATGTTGCCCGATGAAGCAAAGCCACAAGATGCCTGATGAGCTGAAAATAGAGTTTCCCGAAGAGTAAAAATACAATGATGCCCAATGGATGAAGATCTTGAAGCTAACTAGAGTCACGCTGACGGAATTGTCATTTGTCGCTGACAATTAACTAAAGAGTTGACTGACAGAATAGAGAGTTTAGAAAATGACAAAATATCTAGCTGGCAAGAGCTAAAGATAGACTTAACTTGTTGTTTTCTTTGATTTATTTGACCAGAGTTAAGTAATTGATTTAAAGAAGATTTGTACAGTTGGCAAGAAGATAACTATGAGATAAATCAAGATTTATGCTTTAAATCAAATTGGCTGGATTGTTTTTTACGCCAAGAATCAAGAATCAAGAAACAATGAATATCATGTCTATATAAGAGACAAGCTTAATTCATTTTTTATATCACATTCACAAAAAGGGATTAAGGGGAGTGAATATACTGGTACATTAGGCCTATATTTTAAACCAAAATTTTCGACGGTAGGCCAAATTGGCCTGTAAAACTCTTTTTTTGTTTGTTTATGCTCTCGAAAATGTCAAAATATCGACATATATTAAGTTTAAGAAGAAATTTCAAAATATCGACAAACACAGGATTATATAGAAAAAAAAAAGAATAGTGTTGAACACAATTTTGATTGCCTAGAATCAATTTCGTGTGCTGAAGTGATTTTGGCGGGAGGAGACGGGTTCGTGTGTTGCGATTTCGCACAATAGGTAAGGGGCACACACTCCATTTTTGCTAATCTTTGTAAAATTACTATTATCATATCTCATAGAGCTGGTCCCCTACAGATTTTGTGTGGATCTGATGTAGTCTTTGAATCTTTTCTCTATGTAACTATTAATCCTTTTTGCCAAGGTTCGCTATTAATTTTTTTTTTGTGGGAGCTTCTTGAAAGTTCCTTTGCAAGAAATTTGGATTGAATTCAATGTTGTCATTTCATAGTCATGGCATTTTTCTTTGCAAATTTTATTCAAATATATAAAACCTGAAACCTTTATGTATGGATTTGGTGTCCTTTCGAAACCCCAGGGCTTCTTGAGATGGTTGCATATTTTCTATTTATGTTGCCTTTCTGGGTACCTTTTGTATCTTCTATGGCTAAAAATATTACCTCTGTTATTGCAAGAGAGTGATGAATACCTAAAATGTAGCCTTGTATCTTTGTATTTGAAGCTCTTGT
>MU224678.1:780199-798031 GCA_018584345.1 Thuja plicata | reverse complement strand
TTGTGACCTTACATTACAAACACTAATTTTCATCTATTAATTAATGGTTTTTTAATCATTAATTAATCATCTATTTTCTTCTAATTTCATTCCCCAAATCATCTAATCAAATCCCCAAAATTAATTACATAATTAATTTTATTTAATTAATTAACCTTAATTGATTAATCTTTGTTAATTAATTAAATTTAATTTCCTAAAGTTTAAATTAAAATATTAATTCTTGTAATTAAATTAATTTAATTTCATTCAATAATTCAATTCTCAATCCAAAAAGAATTCAGCTATCTCACATGTTGAATACTTTAATTACAAAAATCAATTAAATATTCAATTAAATCCTTTCTCAAGTTCAAAAAGGTAACTCATGATCAACTTTTCAGTTAACTAAACATTACCTCTTCTCTCCAAGTTGAAGAGGTGGAGTTTACTAGTTTCTTGTCAGTTAACCAAACTTTATCTCTTCTCTCTAAGTTGAAGATGTGGAGTTTACTAGTTTCTCCTCAGTTAAACTAAAGCATCACCTCTTCTCTCCAAGTTGAAGAGGTGGAGTTCACTCATTGCTCCTCAGTTAACTAAAACATCACCTCTTCTCTCATAGTTGAAGAGGTGGAGTTTATTGATTACTTCTCTAGTTCCTTTTGATCTGAACCATTCATTCTCCAATCTCTAGGATTCATCTCAACCATTCAAATCATTTTCCATATTCTATATAATCAACCCTTCATAACTATTTGAAGGATCCAGGATCTCAATCTTTTGTGTGCCCTTACTCTGCGGGATTATTGCTAAAGGCATTCGAAGCATTCTTGATATCACAAAATCAATATCATATTTTCGATGCTCCCAAGTCATAGACGCTACCGATGCCAATATTGATCACCACACACAGCATTTCAGAAGTAGAGAGAGACAATAAAATATTCGAGCTTTGTTGGTTTGCATTTGTTTGTATTCCTCCTTGATTGCTTGTCATTTTATTGTTCATGGTTTTGTTCTTAGTAGTAACTGATTGATTTACCACATTGCAAGTCGGTGCTAGTAACCTCTCATTAATTCAAGCATGGAACAGGACTGAGCCCTACAACACATGTATATAGAATGTTTTAATGGATTAGATACTTGCCTCTCAGTTCATACTCATTTATATCAAATTTTCATCTTTTTTTTCCTAATTAGAATTCTACTTGATCTCAGTAAAAACCATTTGAAACCTCATTCCATTCTTAAAATAGTAGATCCTTAATATCATCTAAATCCAAAGTGAGATTATAAAACTTATAGATTAGAGGTCTTTCTAGAGATCCTAAACTTGAGGCTGCATTTTCTCAAGAGAGAAAACAAAAGAGATAGATCCTTGCTTAATTAGTGTATAGTTTGGATTTAGGGTTGCATCCATCTGAGTCATTTATTCCACACTGGTTCTAGGGCACAAGGGCTATAAGGGTCATTATCAAGACCTAAGGGGAAAATTACAAATACAAGAAGGCACAAGGGAAATACAAGGTAATTTAAAGATGTAACATGTCTATTCAAGCCATTAGAATGTAATCAAAATTCCAAATGGGGTAATGAGGATGTAATTGCCAAGATTGGCAAGCAATGGCCTATAAGGGATAATGGGTAGAATAGGAGTCTTAGTAGTCTTAAATTTTTATGAGGAGTGTTATAAGTTTTACATATTTGTAATTTCATGAGAAGACCATCCATAAATGGTTCATTAGGTGTGTAGTTTTCAAAGCTGAAAAACTTGTTGTCAACATTGACAACATTTCATATTATTGTAATTTGAGTAAGCCAGTTTTGACTGTGTTAGTTGGTTTGAAGACAGTTTTAAAATGTGGTTGGTTGATGTTTGGGTCTTAAAGAGACCTATTTTCATTGTAAACATGGAGAGGAATACGGTTGTTTTTGAAGGGAGAAGGAGATAGAATTTTTGAATCAATAAAATGTTACTTTCACTGCACTTTCTCTTATTTTTCCTATAAATAGTCACTATACATGTGTTTTCTTCCATATGATTGTGTTTGTCTTAAAATATTATATTTTGGAGATGCTAAATTAGTGACCTAGCTTCCTTTAGGCATTGGAAGCACCTTATTTAGTGTTGTATTAAGGAAGTTATCTTTATTTTTTGTCCAGACTATCTAAACCCTAATCTAGGTTAACTCGAGAGAGGAAACAGTGTGATTTCTTTTGAGTTTAATGTTTAATAAGTACTCATCATGATGGCGGGTGATGGAGGAAATGTTTTATAATACCCACTATTGGTTGCAGAGGAGCATGCATCGATTTTCATATGACTTGAAGGTGAGGAAGTGACTTCACAGTCACAGGGAATAGTGTATTCATTGTCATAGGTTGAAAGTTTTGACTTTGTCCATACACCAATGAATGTTTTGGGGAGATGGAGGATTGAGGAGAGGGAAGTAGGAGTGTCTAATACATGAAGGAGGCTTGGAGAAGGAAGATAATCCAAGAGAGGAGTTCAACAATCAAATTTGCATAGGTTTAACATGACTGTCTTAGAATGACAGAGATATAGTAAGTTGATTTGCTTTGTTTGAAAGTTGTGTTTGGTGGATTTAGTGGATAAGAATGTGTATGGGCAGAGTCTAGAAGGGTGTGCAAGTTTTCTTTCTTGTAGGAAACATGGACATGATTCTTAGGGTATGGAGCCTAGTGGGATTCCAAGGAAGGTGTATTGACCTATGATAGGTCTAGTGAATGAGTTACATTGGAAGAGTGTGTGGAGAGTTGATGCAAGTTGGATAGGGAAATTTTAATACCCTATAAGCCATCATATTTGGACATGGTCCTCATATATTTTATTCTAGAGAGAGCACACATCCAAATTAAGGATATCAATACATTTAATTTTTTTAATTTATATTAGAAAATAAATCCAATCCATTATCATTGTATCAAACATTACAAATGATTTTAAAACTAACACCATAATATTTCTTCAAAATATATGTAGACTCATTAATATAAGATGAATATAATCTTAGTTTGTAAGAAAATGATTCCTTATTGGTGTTGAGTATCACAATGAGAAATTTTAATCCTAGATTCAATTGGTCCATATAGGGTGAAGTATAAAGAAACCTATCATCATAAAGTAATGTGCTAGAAGAATAATAGTTGGAATATAATTAGAAAAATAATAAGTTGGAATATAATCAACCCATCCAACATAATGCTACAACTTGTAATCTCCCAATAGTTCAATTCTTAGAGTCTCCCTTGCTGATTGCACCACCTCTCTTAGCATGTTAACTTTGAGTCTCTCATGTGAGAGGGCCTTGAAATCAAAACCCACAATAAGACAATATAAATTGAGAGAAGAGACATACTTAGGACATCTATGAACCAAAATTTAATCATTATGGTCTTTATATTTTTCCTAGTAGTTTTTTCTATGTTTTCAGCTTCTACAATGCTCACATTTTCTATTTTTGTAAAGGAGTTTCAATGTTGTAGTTTCTCTAACATTGGGTTGTTTCTAGCTTTAGATCATGAGCTGCAATTATCAGTCATGAACAGTCACAATTTTGCTCATTTTATAGAGGTTTTGTCACTTAATGACATTGGTAGAAGGGTGCAGTTGTAGGGAACAATCATTTCAGCCACCGCGATTATGATTTGGTTGAGATTACAAGTAGTTTGTGGTTGTGGTAACTTGTTTCCTTTCTATAAAAAATCTAATTTACATCATAATCTAGAGGTGACAGATTTCTACATCATTGAAAGCTCCATTGGAACTCATGTTTGGGTTATGAAGCATTTGTTGGCAAGTGATCTATTTTTCATGGTGACATTCACTTTTTGGTTGTCATTTATGGAAACACATCTGGGTTACAGATCAATTCCTATGAAGTTGAGTTTTGATGACTCTGAAATCAACTAAGTACAGAAGCAGAGTTACAGAGGTATTTTTGGTATCGAAGATTAAGATCGATGAATTAGGGAAAGAGAGCTTAGAGGAAGATAGTATGAGGTATATGTGACCTCTACCTAAGATTGATTTTTTTTTTAAAGTTTATATCAAGTTAGAGAGATTTGAAGATAGACAGATAGCAGCAGAACAGTGATACAAAATAGTTGGATAGATGCGATGTTTTAGAGAGTATGACATGGACTCCAGGAAATCAAACTTGGATTATGGTTTTTGATAACCTACTCTTTGATTATGTAAGAGCGCCGACTTTGCATTTGATATTTTTTTTATTAAATGTATTTTGTATTGAGAGCTGACTATGTAATATTTGGTTAAGAGAGCTGACTTATTTAAGAGATAAGATGTATATATATAGACACACACACATATACACACACACACACACACATATGGAGAAATGTTTGTTGAGCAAATATATATATATATATATATATGGAGAAATTTTTGTTGAGCAAAAATATGGATGTATGTGAGATGATTGGATGGATGATATGTGAATTACAAAGTAGAGGATGATAGAGATCATTGATGAGCTATGATTGGAACGATCTAAGCATTAAAGATGCTTGTTTTGTTCATTACTGAGAACATTTTGTAATAGAATTACACTGTAAGAGTTGTAAGCTCAGTTGGCCCCTAACAGGGTGTTGTATACCTTTAAGAGGGTTGCAATTCCTTTAACAAGGAAATGTACTATGTAATATTCAGCTCCTAATAGGGCTAGGTCTCCTAACAGGGACACTATACTTTAGTGCATGCTTGTGAGTATCATCCCCACCGGGGTTTTCCCTTGGCCAGGGTTTCCTCGAGAATAAATTATGGTGTTAAGAGTACTCTATTATTTGCTTATGTTCTTTTCATTTCTGCAAGCATATGGTTAATTTTTAATTCGGTGAAAAGTTTTATTAAGTGTTGTAATACTAATTCACCCCCCCTCTCAGTACTACATAATCCTAATAGCATTGATAAGCATTTTTTATTCTTCATCATGCAGGAGCCAAGTAGAGTAACAAAATCATGAAGGTGAGTAGATATGGCATCCTGTGGTAATTTTCTGGGAGTTTATGGTTTTTTATGTATCATCAAATTGTATAGAATCATCTTTTGAGTGGGTTACATTCTTTCTGTTACACTTTTTGGGAGACTCTTTAAAATCTCATCGAGACATTTTTAGGGGTTTTTATTATGAATCATGCACACTTAGTGGCCAAGTTGGCTACTAAGTCACAAAGGTTGCATAATAATGTTGGGAATTATGGTTTCATAGTACATTTTAAATTATTAATTTAATCACATAGTCTACTACCTTATCATTGAAACCAACATTTGTATATGGTGTGTTGAATGTTCAATTTCCTTGGTTTGTTTTATACTTTTTCTATGTTTAAGTAATTTAATTTCGTATATTATACTGAACATCATTTCATAACTAACATTTCAAGTTCTATATAACTAGTTGACAAAAGACTTCCAATGCACTTTTGATATTGTTTTTCTTACATACCTCAAAGTTTTCACATATAGCCCATTTTTTCGCCTATGAAGAAAGACCATGTCAGATAATATCAACGAAGAACAAAACAAGGAGACAGTTGCTAGATTGTGGTCTAAATTCAAAAGAAAAGGTGATGGAAAATGTTATTATCCCTGCAAAACTTATAAGGGCTTAAAGACTTGAATACTTCCAATCAAAATAGCTGAGAAACATTGTAGGCAACATGGTCACATTGAAGGGGGGAATGACTATCATTGATTGCTAAGTTGTTCATTATATCATTTCAACAATTTATATACATAAGAAATCACATGATGATGATATAATTATCATGGTTTATTTATGCTCATCATTTTCATATAGTTCGACCTCCCTAGGGAACATTTTATGGACCACGACAACCTGTAGAATGTGGATTCCCAAGTGGAGGAACATGGAGGTGTGAATATCAAAGCTGAAGATAATGATCCCATGGAGAAAGATGATCATGCACCAGAAAAATAATTGAAGATAGCGGTATTGGCTCAACTGATCATGTGCCATAAATCACAATTAAAGATGATGGTATTGGCATAGCTGATCATGATGATCAAGATGACCTTGATGTTGTTCATGATATACCTCTATTTGAAAAGGTATATAAGCTCCTTTACAAAGGCTCCCAAACAACTCTTCTCTCTGCTGTATTATTATTGGTGAACGTCAAGGTTATGAATGTTTTATCCAACATTAACAATCTCACGTATGTTAAGTTATGTCTTATATGTCATATTTTTCATCTATTTTAGTTGTAACTTCATTATAGTTAATAAAGGGTGAATCATGTACGATTAATAGTCTTTATATTAAAAAATAATATTCTTTTTCGTAGATTGATAGGTGACTTTTTTTTACCACCATCAAACATTCTACCTCGCTCATATCAAAAATTATCTACCATAATGAAAGATATTAGAATGGATTATCAATCAATAGATGCATGTCCCAATGATCAATTATATATCATAAACAATATGAACTTAAAATAGAATTCCCTGAATGTCATATCAGTAGATATCAAACAGATCAAATAACAAAAAAGGTGTCTCACATGGTTCTTCGTTATATTCCCATTAATCCATGTCTGCAATGATTATTCAGGTGCACTAGCTTGGCATGCTTTATGGATTACCATGCATGCAATATATGTCAAGATGACATTATGTGAATGTTTGTGGATGGTTCTGCATTTAAGGGTATAGAGGAAAAGTGGCCACACTTTAAAGAAGAACCTCATAATCTTAGGCTTTCATTAGCAGCAGATGCTGTCAATCCATTTGAAGAGATGAGATCTATTTAATTAGTGTGGACTATTTTTGTTATCAATAATAACATTCCTCCATAGATGTCAATAAAGAGGGAACACATAATGTTGGAAATGATTGTTCCAGTTATTTTTCATTTAATAGTCATCTACATTAAGTTATAAATACCATTTTAAAATGGTCATAATAATTATGTAATATTTTTGTTCATTCAACTAGGTAAGTACCAAGTTAAATATATGAATGTATATATTGAGCCTCTTATCAACGAGTTGGTGGAGTTATGAAATGGTGTCATTATGTATGACATCTCTAGACCAATAGGACAAAGACAATTTCAATTTCATGCAATGCTTGTATGGACAATACATGATGCCTAAGGGCTAACACATTTTTGTGGTATGTTATAGTGTTCAAATTGTGCATAACAATTATAATTATTAATATTAAAATATTTAATCCAATTATACATGATCTTGTAGGTCTTTAAACAAAGGGAAAATTTGCATGTCCTATTTTTAGTCCAAAGATTAAATCTCGTCATTCAAAAAATTTACGAAAGTAGGTGTTCGATGAGTATAGGCACTTCCTCTACAAAAATCATAAATATTAAATTACCAAAAAAGATCTTTTCAATGGGAAGGAAGAGACTACATAAAAGCCATGAAGAATGACACCTCGCCGATGGAAGTTGGAATATAATAGAATAAATCATGGAGGTAATGGCATTCCATCTAATGGTGTATGTTATTAATTACATCATCAATTGCATCATCAGTAAACAAAACATAATATCAAAATATAAATTAATGACCACCTTGCAAAGGGACTAAACAACTATCCTAGAAAATTTAGTAGGTTTCCCTACTATGAGAAGCTAAAAATTGTGCATTTGTTTGATGCTATGCATATTAGAAAGAATATAACAGAGAGATTATGAAAAATATTGGATGGAAGGCGTGACAAAAAAAAAATTGTCAAAATTTGTAATAAAATTCAGGATTCCAATCATGCAATGAAAGATGTCATTGGATCAAATAAGAATGGAGACCATATTGATATAAGTGCCCTTCATTGGTTATTATCGGAGTAGAAAAACAATTATATAAAAGAAGTCATATGAAAATTATAAATTTTCAAAGGATTTGTTGTAAACATAAACAATCTCATATCAAAGAAAAATGTATTTGGGCTAGGGATGAAAATGTATGATTGACATACCTTCATTAAGATAATTCATGTTCTTGTGTATTTACTATATATTTGTATTGTCCATGTAATTTTAATTGTATTATGTTAGAAGTTAATGAAAAGATCATTTTATAATTGTTACAGTACGTTCTACATCTATATCTCCCACACCACTTTGACAACAGTGTCAATTAAGTTATATATGATCTTGGAAAATACATGAGGTGGTTGTCATTGAAAGATATCCATAAATAAGGTATAAAATATTGGAAGAGAAAAATTTCTCATCCTGTGTGAAATGCAAAAGTGTCTACCTTCAACTTTTTTCAATGCACAAGAACACTAACTCATACACCAAGTTGAGGAGATTGAATTATGTGGACCCGTATACACTAGGTCAGTGTGGATGGTTGAGAGGCACTTGAAATTTTTGAAGGCTTTCTTTCGACAAATAGCACATCCTGAGGGTTCTATGATTGAGGAATATATGGTATACCAGACTATGGTGTACATTACTAAATATCTTCCTAAGTTTGCAGGAAAGATCCTCGTAGATCGCATTTGGGATCCCAACCCCATTAACAAATTTGAAGGGGAGTACTTGATGGGGAAAGGTAGATTGAGAAATTTGAGAGATAATTATAATATTTTACTGTATTGTAGTTAATTAATTATTAATATTTAATATAATTTGGTTGTAAGTCTATTTATTTGTTGTACAGTTGGTCGAGAGTGGGATGCATTGCATTTATATATTACAAAAAATCTGATGGTTGAGAGGCACTTGAAATTTTTGAAGGCTTTCTTTCGACAAATAACACATCCTGAGGGTTCTATGATTGAGGAATATATGGTATACTAGACTATGGTGTACATTACTAAATATCTTCCTAAGTTTGCAGGAAAGATCCTTGTAGATCGCATTTGGGATCCCAACCCCATTAACAAATTTGAAGGGGAGTACTTGATGGGGAAAGGTAGATTGAGAAATTTGAGAGATAATTATAATATTTTACTGTATTGTAGTTAATTAATTATTAATATTTAATATAATTCGGTTGTAAGTCTATTTATTTGTTGTATAGTTGGTCGAGAGTGGGATGCATTGCATTTATATATTACAAAAAATCTTGATTAGATGATGGTATGGATTGAATGATGTCAACATTCTCATCTCTCATTAACATGGGAAGGTATGGCTTCATTGTTTAAAGAAGCTCATCCTAATGGAGATTCCAATGTTACGCCAATGCAAATTGATTTAGAAAATGGTTTAAGAAATATAGAGGTACGTAAAAATCTATTAATCAGCCATATGTTTATCAACTCACGATGCAATAATTTTTACATGTTTGACATATTACAGGTCAAACACCATAAAGCTATGTGCTACAATGGTCATAAATTTCACATCAAAAAGTTGAATGACACGAAGAAAACTTGTGACTCTGGGATAACTGCAGTATTTGAGGTGACTAATATTTCATCTAGAAATGGCATACATCCTCAAGACTTTCAAAATAGATACTATTAATTTTTGGATGATATACTTGAGTGTGACTTTAATTCCTTCAAATAAGTTCTATTCGTCATCAAATGATACAGGCTACGACTGAATCAAAATGATCCTGATAAAACTTTTATTGAACATGATAATCAATTTATAATGGCTAATAAAAGGTCCTTTGAGCCACTTAGAGATGAGTTGATGCAAGAGCATCATGGGTGTAAGGGCAATCTTGCATCACCCAAAAATATGTGTTTTCTATTCAATAAGGGCTATTTTGTACAAAGCTGTTATTTTTGGAAGCTTGCTATTCTCAGTAAGTTGGCCATTTGAACTCAAAATTTTTTGATTTTTCAGGTGAAGGTTCATCTTAGTCATATAAGCATGCCAGTTGAGTTTCATTCCCATAGCATCTGTATTGGCAAAGTTATTAAGGATTTACTGTTGAGATTTTAGGGTGTGAAACCTTTGAGGTCAATTTTTAGGACATTAGAGGCTCCAGACCATGGTCAAACCCCTGGTTGACTAGCATTTTTCTTGTTAGCCACTGTAGATCAGGATTTCCCCTTTCCAGAAAGTGGTTATAATAGCCAATCGGAGCTACGGTTCAAAATTTATGGCTTCCAGAAGTTGGGCTACCTAATCTCATATTTTGTAAATATTTAAAGCTGACCCTTTTGTAATAAAAGTGAAAAATAATTAAATGCTAAGGGTAGTCAGCCATAATGGCTAGATTTCTGGAACCTTCTCAGGTGGTGGAAAATTATCTATTTAAGGAAGGCCTGTAGTGTTTGCTAGGGCAGTTCGGGGTGGTTATTGGAGGCTTTATCCTATAGATTATTGTCAGGGATGCCCATGTAGCTTTTGATATTGTAATTTTGAAGTTTGTAATTTCACATTTGTGGAGCCAACAAGAAGCCAATTTTTTGTTCTTGCAAATTTCTATTGTTTCTCTCTATTTCTATTGTGTATTTGTGGTATTAAGGAGAGTCCCCTTCATCAGGTGGTATCAGAGTGAGAAATTCCTGAGTGTGTAGACAGATCGCCGATTGTGAGGTAGTTTGCACTATCACCGTGGTTAGGGTTTCAGTGATAAAATGCCTCCACAAAGGGAGTGTGGTGGAAGAGTTGGAGGTGTGCCACCTAAGGTTAGAGCCCTCTAGAGACAAGTGCGAGCATTGCAGGAAGAGATTCACAAAGGCATGAATCTTTCCGTAAGAGAGGAAAGTGAGGATGAAGCCGAAATAGGAGAATTTGATCAGGAAGGCGAAGGCGAAACTCTGAACCAAGAGGAGGAAAGGCTTTTCCAGGCCATTTCCAAGATCGGGAAAAGACCTAAGCTTGAGTTTCCCACATTTTTGGAAAATCTTAACCCAGAAGAGTTGATCAACTGGATCAATGAAATAGAATAATATTTTGAGTATGAAGATATTGAGGATCCTGATAGGGTAAATTTTGTGAAGGCCCAACTGAAGGGTCATGCGAATATCTGGTGGCAAGAGATTCAGTTGGAGCAAAATAGAAGAGGAAAGGATAAAATCACAAGATGGGATCGAATGGTGGATAAATTGAAGCGACAGTTCATTCCTGTTGATTATGAGCTTGATCTACTGAAGAAAATGTAAGGTTTGAAGCAAGCAGGGAAATCTGTCCAGGAGTATACGGAGGAGTTCTATCGAATCCTCATCAGAACAGGCCATGCGAAAGATGACAAGGAAAAAATTTTCCGCTACCTTAATGGGTTGAGGCTGAGCATTCAGGAGGATTTGAACCTGATCCGAATGAACAATATTGAAGAGGCCTACCAGTTTTCCCTAAAGGTAGAGGAAAAGTTGAACAAGAAGTTTGAGAGCAGGAAAAGAAGAAGAGGTCATGGTGGAAGATCTGGTGGACGATCTTATGGAGGCTAAATGAAGATTAGAAAAAGAAGGATGAGGCCAGTAGTAGTCAAGGTCAGAGGGGAAATAATTTCAATCAAAATAATAGAGATCAAAGAGGAAGAGGATGAGGACAAGGATCAGGAAGAGGAGGCTTCCGTGGAACATGTTTTCATTGTGGAGAAGGTCATAGGGTATATGAATGTCCTCAACGCCAAGGAAGGGCAGATAGGAGAAATGATGGCTAGGCTAGAGTCGCACATGTGGACAAAGATGAAAAATCATCTCATTCTGAAGATGCTAAAAGAGGAGAAGTCCTAGTTAATAGGAGAGTCCTACTGAGTGGTGAAAATGAACTTGAGAAAAGGAGGAGCTTGTTTCGCACTAGGTGCAAGTGTGAGAATAAGTGTTGTGATGTGATTATTGATAGTGGAAGTACTGACAATCTGGTGTCAGAAGAGATGGTCACAAAGTTGAAGCTCAAGAGGCAGAAACACCCACGTCCATACCAGATCACCTGGGTACAAGATGACAACAAGGTCATGGTTAATGAACAGTGCCTAGTAAAGTTTAAGATTGGAAGGTACTATGATTAGGTACTATGTGATATCATACCTATGGATGCTTTTCATATGTTGCTAGGAAGGCCATGGTAGTTTGATAGGCATGTTGTACATGATGGCCGTGCAAATACATATTCCCTGACAAAGAATGGAGTGTGACATAAGCTAAAACCATTGAACAATACAGAAGAAAAGGTATGTAGTAATGCAAGAATAACTTTTGTTGATGGAAGAAAATTCTTAGAAGGTATGAAGCATGAGCATATGTGTTTTTCTTTAATTTCAAAAGCTAGTAAAGAGGAAGTAGAAGATGTGCCTGTAGAAGTTGCAGATGTATTGAATGAGTTTCAAGATATTGTATCTGATAATGTGCTTGATGGATTACCACCAGTAAGGAAGATTAGTCATCAAATGGACTTGATCCCAGGAGCCAGTTTTCCAAATAAGGCAGCACAATGAATGACACCAGCAAAAAGTGAAGAATTGAATAGACAAGTATAGGAGTTGTTGCAGAAGGGTTTGATTCATGAGAGCTTGAGTCCATGTGTTGTACCAGTAGTATTAGCACCAAAGAAGAATGGAGAATGGATGATGTGCACAAGTTCTAGGGCTATCAACAAGATCACAATCAAGTACAGATTTCCATTGCCACAGAGGGATGATATTATAGACTATTTGAGTGGAGCTGTGTACTTCTCAAAGATAGATCTAAAGAGTGGATATCACCAGATTTGGATTAGAGAAAGAGATGAATGGAAGACTACCTTCAAAACAAAGGAGGGACTTTTTGAGCCCTTTGGGCTAACCAATGCACTAAGCACTTTCATGCGGCTCATGAATGAGCTCTTGAAAGAATTTCTGGATAAGTTTGTCATTGTTTACCTAGATGATATTCTGATCTTTAGTAAGACATTGGAGGAGCATCTAATGCATATTCATAGGGTTTTGGAGAAGATGAGAGAAGAAAAATTATTGATTAATTTGAAGAAGTGCAATTTTGTGAAGAAGGATTTAGTGTATCTAGGATTTGTAGTTTCAGCAAAAGGACTAAAAATGGAACCAGAGAAAGTGAAGGCTATCCTAGAATGGCCTACTCTAAGGAGTGCTACGTAGGTAAGGTCAATTCATGGTTTGGCTAGCTTTTATAGAAAGTTTATCAGAAGTTTTAGCAGTATTTGTGGTCCCTTGAATAAAATAATGAGAGGGGATAGGAAAGAGTTTAAGTGGACTAAAGGGGCTGAGAAGAGTATTGAACTGTTAAAACAAAAAGTTACAGAATAACTTGTTTTAGCACTTCCTAATTTTAATAAGGTGTTTCAAGTAGACTGCGATGCTAGTGGTACTGGAATAGGAGTTGTTTTAAGACAAGAAGGTAAACCTGTTGCATATTTTAGTGAGAATTTAAATGATGCCAAGAGAAAATATTTTGTTTATGATCAGGAATTTTATGCTATAATTCAGGCATTGAAGAAGTGGAGATACTATCTTCTTCCTAAGGAAAGTTGAATCAAAGACATTTGAAATGGGTTGAATTTTTGAAGAGTTACACATTTGTTTTGAAACACAGGAGTGGAAAGTATAAAAGAGTTGTAGATGCTCTTAGCAGAAGGAAACTTTTGCTAACAGAGATGCAGATTAAGGTGGTTGGGTTCAGGAAACTCAAGAGTTTGTATCTAGAGGATCCTGATTTTGGTGAAGCTTGGAAAGCTTGTACAGAACCTGTTACTCTAGAAAGAACGAAGTGGCTATATTTCATCATTCAAGATGGAATGTTATTTAGAGGGAGCTAGTTGTGCATTCTATGAAGTTCTATGAGGGAGAATCTCATCAAGGATAAGCATAGCGGAAGGTTGGCTGGACATTTTGGTCGAGATAAAACCCTTGCTTTGGTTAGTGAGAATTATCATTGGCCACAGTTGTAGCAAGATGTCAAGAAGTTTGTACAGAGTTGTAGAGTATGTCAAATGAAAAAAGGAGCAAAGAAGAATATAGGATTGTATCAGCCATTACTTGTACCAGATAAACCTTGGGAGGATATCAGTATGGAATTTGTTGTTGGTTTACCAAGGACTCAGTGGGGACATGATTCAATTTTTGTGGTGGTTGACAGGTTTTCAAAGATGGCACATTTCATTCCCTGTAAGATGACTAATGATGCTATTCATGTGGCTGAATTGTTTTTCAAAGAAGTGGTGAGACTACATAGCCTACCAAAGAGTATAGTTTTAGATCGAGACACTATGTTTGTTGGATATTTCTGGTGCACATTGTAGAAGAAGTTGAAGAAAGACTTGAAGTTCAGCTCATCACATCATCCACAGATGGATGGACAGACAGAGGTGGTGAATAGGAGTTTGGGAAATTTTCTGAGATGTTTGGTTGGAGATAAGCCAATAGGCTGGGATTTGATTCTACCACAGGAAGAATTTGTTTATAATAATTCTGTCAACAAGAGCACTGGTAAATCACCATTCTAGATTATTTTTGGAAGTAGTCCCAGAAATGCTTCAGAGTTGAGGAATATAGACAAAGGAGAGATAAGTAGTGTTGAAGCTGAGGATTTTGCAAAACATTTGAAGAACATCCATGAGGAGGTGAGGAAGCATATTACCAAGATGAATGCACAGTATAAAGCTAAGGCAGATGAGAGAAGGAGGCATAAAGAGTTTCAGGTTGGGGATGAAGTCATGGTTCATTTGTGGAAAGAGTGATTTCTAATTGGTACATATAACAAGTTGAAAATGAAGAAGTTTGGGCCATGTAAGATATTGAAAAAGTATGATTCAGGAAATGCTTATGAGGTAGAATTGCCTACTGAGTTGAATATTTCACCAGTATTTAACATTGCAGATTTGACAGAGTACCATGAAGGGGGTGTTGAAGGTGAGGTCACAGAAGCATAGTGGAGTATTCCAGCTACCACGTCAGCTACTAAGGATATTGAAGATATACTAGATAGTCATGTTGGTAGAAGCACAAGGAACAAGACATATGAAGAATGTCTGGTCAAATGGAGAGGATGACCTGTAGAAGATTCATCATGGCTGACAAAGGAGGAGGTTGACCATCTTGGTTTTTCTCTGCACACTTGAGACATGACAGGGTCACTTCTCAAATTACCCTGGGTGTCTGATGCAGGAGCATCCTAGGTGTAAGGACAATCTTGCATCACCCAAAAATATGTGTTTTCTATTCAATAAGGGCTATTTTGTACAAAGCTGCTATTTTTGGAAACTTGTTATTTTTAGTAAGTTGGCCATTTGAACTCAAAATTTTCTAATTTTTCAAGTGAAGGTTCATCTTAGTCATATAAGCGTGCTAGTTGAGTTTCATTGCCATAGCATCTGTATTAGTGAAGTTATTAAGGATTTACTGTTGAGATTTTAGGGTGTGAAACCTTTGAGCTCAATTGTTAGGACCTTAGAGGCTCTAGATCAAGGTTGAACCCCCGGTTGACTAGCACTTTGCATGTCAGCCATTGTAGTTAGCAATCTCCCCTTTCCGGAAAGTGGTTATAATAGCCAATCGGAGCTACGATTCAAAAGTTATGGCTTCCAAAAGTTGGGCTAACTAATCTCATATTTTGTAAATATTTTAAGCCAACCCTTTTGTAATAAAAGTGAAAAACAATAATATGCTAAGGGTAGTCGGCTTTAATGGCTAGATTTCTGGAACCTTCTCAGGTGGTGGAAAATTGCCTATTTAAGGAAGGCCCGTAGTGTTTGCTAGGGCAGTTCGGGGTGGCTATTGGAGACTTTGTCCTATAGATTATTGTCAGGGATGCCCATGTAGCTTTTGATATTATAATTCTAAAGTTTGTAATTCCACATTTGTAGAGCCAATAAGAAGCCAATTTTCTATTCTTGCAAATTTATGTTGTTTCTCTCTGTTTCTATTGTGTATTTGTGGTATTAAGGGGAGTCCCCTTCATCATGAGCCCTATGTTCTTCCAAGCCAATGTGAGAAGGTATTTTACTTAGAGGTTACAAATATATCAGGTTGGTCATTTTTTGTTAGACATGATCCAAGTGGAATCCCGTAAATTATAATGTGACCAAAGAAGAAGATTTCAAAGAAGTAGAAGATGACGTATATGATGATCACAATCGACACTTAGTCGATGATGTTCATGATGGAAAATTTCACGAATAAGAAGAAAAATGATGAAGTTGTTCATGGTGATTATGATGATGATGATGATGATGATGATGATGATGAGTTTGATGAAGAAGAAGATCAATGACATGAATGAAATGTATGAGGTATGCGATATCCTTAATTTAATATGCCATTGAATGAAATATTGACATGAAAATCCTCAATTGAATGAAATATTGACTCAGTGTTATATTTTGTGTTGAAAATAACCATGGCATTCTTATCACCTAAAGGAACAAGAATCTTTGTGTTGAAAAGATTTAAAATTATCAAATGATTTAATATATTTCTTGTTTATCAATTTAATCATATATTTAATGTATTTATTGTTTATCAAATTACAAATGCAATTCTTATTATGATCAATTGTTGATGTTGATTCATGTATAAATGTTGTGTGATTCTGTCACCCTTGGTGGAAACATGTAATTGACTATAGATTCAACCCTATTATTGAGGATCTTCCACATTATAAATAAAGTAAAGGTAAGGAATGAAATAATATACAATGATTATGATGACTGAATATTGTTCATATTGTCTATTATGTAATTATTATCATACATATCATGTAATTTTTAGCTAACATACGATAAATTAATTACAATAGCAGGAACTTGAACCGTATTGACGAGGATCCTACATAGTCTCATGGATCATGTTGGTTGTATCTCCTATTTTGAAGTTTTCCCTGAAAATTTTTGAAGTACCTGTCATTCCTATGACCAGAAGGTTAAAATTCATGTCTAAAATTGTTTACATACCTCTGCATAATTCTTTAGCCCTAAACCTATTAGAAAATGTCAAAACCCTAAACCCTTCAGTAATTTTTGTTCAAAATTGCTGAAAAGCCCTAAAATTTCCAAACTAGTTCTATTTCTACGTTACCTTTTTCATGACTTGAGGTTAAATTTATTTGCATGTGCTTATTTCTTAGTCGTCAAGTCTCATAAGAAAAAACAAATATTCAAGTGCTAAAAATGTGTCACACTTCTATGAATCATTGTATCCAAGATTGCTCAAGAATGAGATTTTGAATGGCGACTCATAGCTCTCTATTCATGAAGTGCAAGGGTTTGTAATGGAGGCCCTCGGATTGACCTAGTTTGTGCCCATGCAAGTACACCATAAAACAAGAGATTCAAAGAGGAAAAGCAAGAATGCTAGTCTCCATGATCATAAAGTATGCATGCAAATGAAAATGGAAGCTATTCTATATGATAACAATGCATGATTATTCTATGAAAGGAAATACAAATACAAGATTAATCTATGAAAGGAAACATGAATCTAATCTAACATGAAAGTAAAAAATTAATCTAAATGGATTGCCATGGGGCATGAAAGAAGGAGACAAGAAGAGAGAAGTTGCAATATCCAAGCTCAAGTGCTCAAAATCTCCTCCAAAATTGCTCTCCAAACCTACAGCATAACATTAGCATAAAATCTTGATTCTTGATTCTTGATTATTGATTATTGATTATCCAAATGAGAAGGAGAGGTTTTCCTTATAAAGAGCAATGGATGGTGGAGATTAAGAGGCAAAAATAAATAATAAATGGTGGAGATTAAATCTTGGTTGATCAATGTGCTCATATCTTCAAAAGGCAAGATCAAAGGCTATGATTAAGAGGCAAACAACCCATCACTTAGGAAAATGTGTAGAAAAAGGAACTTTATTTATTTTTATTTAATTTATTTCCTTTTTCAACAAAGAGGAATTTAAGTGGGGGTTTTATTTAATTAAAAGAGGGATTTTCTTTTAATTAAATA
>MU224678.1:766971-780107 GCA_018584345.1 Thuja plicata | reverse complement strand
TTCTTTTAATTAAATAAGATAATTGATGAAATGATCAAACCTTAAGAAATATTGAAATAATTGAATTAATTACGATTTGATCAAGGAAATTGATTTGAATTGAAAATGTTGCAAAGCATTGATTCAGAAATTTGATAAATTGATAAATTGATAAATAGGGGCCCATAGTCCAAGCGACCATTTTAGGGTGCATACATTTGCCCCTCTTTGACTAATGTGTGATCTTTATGGGAACACATATAGTCAAATAATGCAGTTGAAGTGTGAGATCGATTTGGGATCATAAAACAACCCAGACATGTGATCTTTATGGGAACACATCATGACAAAGATAAGATGATTGAAAAAGACAAGGTCAACACCCCTATAAATAGGTAATTGACATGTCCAAGATAAGAATCTCAAGAAAGGTTTCCCCAAGTGGAGAAAATGATAGGATTGATAACGCTGAATCAAGGATTGAAGTTTGATAGGTACTGCCCCCTCATGATCAAAATCAAAATGAGATAGAGGAGAAACAAAAAATTGATAAATTTGATCAAATCAAACTAAAGATAAGGTTCTTGATGTAATATTAAAGATATAAGGATCAAAGAACCAAGGTAGATCATCAAGCATGAAAGATTACGCCCCAAGGTTGAATTATAAGAAAAGAGGTGGAAAGAAATGGAGAGAAGAAAGAGAATTTACCTTACGAGAGAGAATACCCCAAAAGTAATCAACTGTTTAAGATAGAAAATTTTGATTGAGATCACGAAAGAAGATAAGGAGATGAAGATCAAAATGTGATCAAAGTTGATTAAAATTCCACAATAAAGATGAAGGAAAACCCTCTCAAACTCCTAATGCAGCCTAAAAATGCAAACTAACATGAAGTCTAAGAATGCAAGCTACATGAAAATGCAAAGGTGTGCTTGCAATAGAGAAACTGTAACATAGGATTTTGTGTTCATTATTCATTAGAGAATGTTAAGGAACTTATTTTCATCATTGGGCCATTATTAACAGACATTAGAAAATCACACAATCATCACTAGTCACAAGTGCAACTATGAAGATATGAATGTGAATTATATAAGATTGGAATGTGGAAAGATTCTAACATAAGCATCAAAGACATAAAGGTCAAGATGACTGTGATATTATCTTACCCAATTTAATGGAGAAAAACCATGATCAGATCAAGGCATAGAGGCTAGGATGACCAATAGAATAGTTGTGCAAAAATAGTGAAGCATAAAGTAGGAAGCAAATAGAAACATGTTCCATGTCCCAAGTCCTCTAGCTATGCATCCTAGACAGACTTATTAGATAAGGACACTCAACAAAAATCAATAATAGTAAGCACACAAAGAAAAGATCATGACATAGCTCAAGCATTAAGTGGTGTTTAAAAATTTAAGTGTATTAACTGATACTGAGGTCTGAGGATAAGGATCGTAGGCTCGCAAGCAGGTAAGACCACATGACAAAACAGGGTAAGACCAAACTGATAAGTGTTGAAATACACTCAATGTCAAGGGTTGTATTGAAAAATATAGTTGAGGTGGTGTTGAAAAACACCATTTGTGAGATGTCCTAAAGACTAATGCATCCAAGAGACCAAAGCTAACACAGTTATGGCCCCTGGACAAAGACAAAGACCAATTCCAAACCAAGGCAACAAGGACAATGCATGATGGAGAAAGGCTAAGTGTCACAGACACGCGCTAAGAAACAGGGGTGCAAAGGCCTCAAGTAGCACTTGTTTCATGGTTTTTACCACTTGGATTTTATTAAAAAAAATTCTCTTTCATTTTTTTCATTTTTTTCTTCATTTTTTTCAGGACTTTATAATTTTTTAAATTTTTTCTACCAAGGCGCCTGTTTCCAGGTTTTCACTAATGCACTTTTTCTATTTTTTTTTAATTTTTTAATTTTTTTTGAGATACATCAAAGCGCCTATTGCTAGGTTTTCACTAAGATGATCATTTTTTCAAGACATTTTCCAATTTTTAGAATTTTTGACAATATATCATTTTTTTGGATTTTTTCAGGATCAATAATTATGTACAAAGGACGCCCCCAGACAGAATGGGCATCAAACTCCCAAGCAAGATCACATCGTGCAGTCCCAATGTTTTAGTAAGGTGGAGGACAGGGGGGATTAGCAAGCTGGTGGAAGAGATGGAAGACAAGAAAATGAAGGAGAATGAAGGAAAGAAATCCTCAAAGGCAAACTCCTCAAGAGTACCCAAGCTAGGGAAAAGAAAAGAAACATCATGTAAAGCACATTTGGACAAGAATGAAAGGCCAGCATAAGATAAGTCACAAAATTGTAATGCAAGAATAGGAAAGGATGTAGTCCAAAGGAGTACTCATGTCAAGAGGCCTAGATCAAGACCAAAGGGGAAAAAGATAGCGATAGGAAAAAATGAATGGAGGAAGATAGAGATGAAAACATTGAAAGGAATGAAAGTAAGATCATCGTAAGATAGCTCACAAGATAGCCCAAATGTTCATGTATAGATCAACATTGTCAAGATCAGAGAGAGAATACAGAATGGATGAAAGATGTAGAAGAACTATGAATGATGCCTGATTGCTAGGTCTTCAACACGGTACCTATCCAAGGTGCCACAAGGGAGTGGTTTTTTCCATAGGACAAAATTATTTCTCTTTAATTTTTCTATTTTTTTCTTTATGTATATATATATATATTAAATTTTTTTGGAAGAAGGCAAGCTTTTTAGATAATGCTCCTTGAAAGGATAAACCATGATATGCCAAGGATTCAAAATGATATGCTCAAAGATTCTGATAGGGAAAAAAAGATGAAAGAGAAAAATGGAGGATAAGGTTTTATACAAAGCGAGTGAGGTTGGAAGATAGGAGGAATAGACAAATGAGGAAACATGATATAAGGTAGAAGGATAGTAAATGGAAGAATTGTGAAAGGGTAGATGGAAAGGAAGGCAAGATCAATGTCAATACACATATTGAAGGGTGGCGAGAGGATGGAGGAAATGTGAATGAAGGAATACATGAAGGAATATGGTGAATGGATAACAATGGTTGCGGTTTAGGTGCATGGAATGAAAGAACATTTTTAGAAGAAGATGAAGTGGAAGCCTTTGGAATCTTGAATGTCAACATCACTTGTTGCTCAACATGAGACTCTTTCAAGAGAGACTTTGGAATCCATATAGTCATAGGATTTTCATTTCTTTTTGATGATTTAGAGAGAATATCTTCAATGATGGAATTTGGAACCCATACTTGTCTTGTAGTTTTCTTCTTAGGTATCTCTTTTGACTTTATGCCCCCATATCGATTAGAGGAGACATGGTGATCTTCTTTTTTTGATGGATTCTTTTATTGCTTCTCTTTCTTGTGTTGAACATTCAAGTTTCTTCCAAAAGACTTAGGACTTGTGGAGGAAGAAGAAGATTATGACTGGTTTAGATGGGTGGATGGATGTAAAGGATTCAAGGGTATGCATCTATGTTGATCTTGAGGAAAGATAGGAAAAGGAGGGACATAAGGAACCATGATGGATGATGAATTAGGAGAGTTAGGAGGGGAAGGTGAAGGGACATAAGGACCCAAGATAGAAGGAAAATGTGAAGCCCTTAGTATTGGTGGAGGAGGTCCAAGGATGGATGTGGAAGATGCAAAAGGATAATCAATAAGTTCATTGACATGTATATGACAACCAAGGACATCGACATCTTTAGAGTGAGCATTAGGATTTTCAATAGGATCGTGAACATCTTGAATAGGATCACCTTCTTTGATAGAATTGTTCAAAGCTTGAAAAGACTTAGGAAGAGTAGAAAGTGGAAGCAAACATTGAATGGTAGAAAAAGAAGATGGAAGACTTTGATCTTGACAAGGATTTTTGGATAGCATAATCACATAATTTTCCTCTTGATTTTTAATAGGCTTAATATTGGAAGTAACAAAATCATTTTTAATAACCTTAATGGAAGTATCATCTTTGGAAAGCGTAAGTGGGATAAGTTTATTTTGATTGTCATGAAGCTCAACGCTGTAAGAAATAACTTGATCTTTCTTAGAAGAAGACTTAAGACATGGTGGAATGAATGAGAAAGGGTGTGCGGGATCAAAAGAACCATGAAACGGATAAGAGACATCATGAAAAGGATTGGATGACATAAAGGTTTCTTGATCTTGATCTTTCTTTATGTTATTTTCTTTATCATTTTTAGTGTCCTCTTGACATGGATCCACTTCTAAGGATGAGGAAGCATGTTGAAATTGTATGGGAGACTTGGGAAGAGATGGGGAAGGATTAGCTAAAAAAGGCATTATAGCGTATAAAGGCTTAGGCTCTTTAGGTTTAGAATTATTGAAAGTATTTGTAACCAAGTGAAGGTTAGAATGAGTTTATTTAAGAGGTAACCCTTGAGGACAACTATAGGAAATTACATGAAAAGTATTAGGACCTTTGTTGGATGAAGGATTTGTGAAAGATTTGAAAAGCTTGGAAACTTTAGGAGATATATGGGTATTGGAGGAAGTAGAGGATGAGAGGGAATCATCAAAAAGAAATGGTTCATCATTAACATGATCTTGCTTGAGAGTGAAATATTTATTTTCAGCATGAGAGCTCTTAGAGGAGAGATTCTTATAGTATTTACGTTTATAATAAACGCGAAAATATTTCTCTTCCTCAATAGAAGTAAAGGTATCATCTAGGTATTGTTCACAAAAATCATCAAAGTCTATTTTGAAATCAGAGTCATATGGATCACAATCACAATCTATCCAATGTGGTAACCCATTACCAGTAAGTACGAGCACACGAATAGGAGGATTCTTAGGAATAGAGGTATCGTAGGTATCACTACATTGTCCATCATCATAGTCATAAAATATGGGCGTCTCACTCTTCACAAAAGAGGTATCACAAGGATTGTCATGTTGTTCATTATGGTATGTCTTTAGAAGAGAATTACAACTCTTGGGAGAAGTAGAAGAAGAATGAGATCGTGGAGAAGAGGAAAGTGAAGACCTAGTGGAGGAATAAGACTTGGAGGATGAGGAAAGATGAGAAGACTTAGAAGATGAAAGATGTTTGGAAGAAGGAGGTCATGACAAGATCATGCATATGATCCTAGTAAAGGCATCTAATTCAATCATTTTTTTCTATTTTTTTCATAAATTTATTACCCATGTGATTTTTGGAGGAATAATACTCTTCGAATTAAGAAATGAGTTTGAGATCATCTATTTTTAAGAGAGGTTCCATAAAAAGATAGTTGAAATTCATGGTTCTGGAAGAGGAGGAATCAAGCATGGGAGTGACAAAAGAGATGAATAGAAGAAGGTAGACTAGATAATAATAGGAAAAGAAACAAAAATACATGAAGAGCTTAGGAAGAAGAGGAAGAAGCGTGAAGGAGGAAGAGAAATGATGGAAGTGGGAGACTAGGAAGACATGGGAGATGTGGAAGAAAGAAGACCAAGAGTCATTTTGTGCAACTTGATACTATTTAAATTCATTTGGATGTTGAGAAATATGTCATAGCACTTTTGGGGAGATCTATTGAAGTTTTATCACTCAGGAACTCAGATTTGTTCATTTTAATTGACCAACTAGATGCATTAACAAATTTTTATCATCAATCAAGCATGCAAGGTAGCAATCAGGGAGTTAAAGAAAAAAAATGTCTTCAAACAATGAGCAAGGGAAAAATCAACCTTGCACATGAACAAGAATAGTGTTGTAGTATTCTACTCCCTAAAGATTCTACTTGTGTATGTTCTCAAAATATTTTTCAATCATGCACATAGTCCTAGAAAAGAAAAAGTTGGTTGCACTATGGTTCATAGTAATGGTCAACTGTGCAACTTTTGCAATCTCAAGTGGGTGAAATCCAATCTTGGCGCACTGAGGTTTTGACACAGTCCAAAAATTTAATCAATTAGGAGCTACTGGGGAGATCTGACAACCCAACAAGAGACTAGACCTATGGAGATTTCTTCCACAAGGACATTTATATAGTGGTTGTTGCTACCATGGTAGAAATGGCTATTACCACTTGAGGTTTCGTCCATATGGTTTTACCTAATAAAGGGAGTGTCCACTATGGTTAACCCTCTCTAACAAGCAAGACTCACAATATGAACCACATGGGGAATTGGTTTAGATTCAAGGGTTCCAAGTTTTTGATTCTCCCAAAAGGGAAAAGAGCATAATCCTATAGCCTCTTCACCTCACCCAGACATAGAAAACAATATTAATTGACCCACTAATTTGAAATCACCTCACCCAAGGTTTTTATATCAACAAAAATGACCACCAATATCAAGAGAGAAGGTACTATCAAAAGTTGAAGACCAAACCAAGTGAGATAATAACAAATCCTTCCCTACCTACAAGAAAATCTATCATCAAGAAGATCTTCACATGTAATACAAACAAATGAATCCAACTCTCTCAAGATTGCCACAAATAGTGTTCATAGGGCCTAATTACTATGTGAAACATATATGCAAGAAAGCAAATCTAGGTTCATTCTTTAGAGCAAAAATTGGAAATGTGATCTATGAAATAAAGAAACACTCAAGCTAAACACATGAGAGGTTCATTTTTATTTCTAAAATCCAAATTTTACAGAGATGCAACAAAATACCTCAATTCCAAAGTAATGCGCTTAGTATATTTACCTTATTGTTTCTTTTGTTGAGCTTTTCCGCAAAAGCAAGCCATGAAATCTCCAACAAACAAGATAAGCAAACAAGAAAACAAGATATGCAATGTTTATTCAACTTATGAAAAACCTAGGGTTAGATTTGAAAATCAATTTTTAGGAGCAATAATAACTAGAAAATAATCCAAATGACAACTCACATCATGCATTGAACCATGTGAAAAATAAGTGCAAGCTAATCATTAAATGCCCTTTTTTAATTTTGATTTTTGACCTAGTCAACAAGATTGGACCTATATGACATGAATTCGGATCCCAAACCCTAAATGTAGAAGAGAGACCCCTATTAAAAAATAAAGAGCTTTCCAAAAATGTAAAATTTTTAGCAATATTTTATGATTTGTGCCCTAGGGACCCTATTTATCAAAATAGACTAGTTTTTAAAGATAAGATTTTTAAGCCATTATTTTTCATCAAAACAAAAAATAGAGAGAACATACTCCCTATATAATTCTAAGAGCTTTCCAGAAATGTAAATTTTTCTAAAATATTCACTGATTTGCGACCAGAAACAAATTTTCATGAAAAATCATAAAAAAATTATAAATCGCAAAAACATGATCTGATAAATCTTATTTTCAAACTGAGACACCTTTGACCCAATTCTAACCTACAAAAAATAATTCAGACCAAAAATCCAAGCCGTTTGGGAGATATTATCAAATCTTTCAAAAAACCCTAGGTTTTGTCTTCAACTCATCCTACACAAGGGTTAGGCTTTAAAAACTTCAATAAAATAGCCATGTAAAGATTAGAAAATCAGAATAAAATGAAAGAAAATTAGGAGCATCATTCTCCACGGTGGGTGCCAAAAATGTGTGTTAAAAGTGTGTCACACTTCTATGAATCATTGTATCCAAGATTGCTCAAGAATGGGATCTCGAATGGCGACTCATAGCTCTCTATTCATGGAGTGCAAGGGTTTGTAATGGAGGCCCTCAGATTGACCTAGTTTGTGCCCATGCAATTACACCATAAAATGAGAGATTCAAAGAAGAAAAGAAAGAATGCTAGTCTCCATGATCATCAAGTATGCATGCAAATGAAAATTGAAGGTATTCTATATGATAACAATGCATGATTATTCTATGAAAGGAAATACAAATGCAAGATTAATCTATGAAAGGAAACATGAATCTAATCTAACATGCAAGTGCAAAATTAATCTAAATGGATTGCCATGGGGCATGAAAGAAGAAGACAAGAAGAGAGAAGTTGCAATAGCCAAGCTCAAGTGCTCAAAATCTCCTCCAAAATTGCTCTCCAATCCTGCAGGATAACATTAGCATAAAATCTTGATTCTTGATTATTGATTATTGATTATCCAAATGAGAAGGATAGGTTTTCCTTATATAGAGCAATGGACGGTGGAGATTAAGAGGCAAAAATAAATAAGCAATGGTGGAGATTAAATCTTGGTTGATCTATGTGCTCATATATTCAAAAGGCAAGATCAAAGGCTATGATTAAGAGGCAAAAATCTCATCACTTAGGAAGATGTGTAGAGAAATAAACTTTATTTATTTTTATTTAATTTATTTTCTTTTTCAACAATGAGGGATTTAAGTGGGGGTTTTATTTAATTAAAAGAGGGATTTTCTTTTAATTAAATAAGATTATTTAATTTAATTAAAAGGGGTATTTTAATTAAATGAGATCATATTATTTAATTAAGAGAGATTTTAATTAAATAATATAAGATTATTTAATTAAAAAAGAATTTTAATTAAATAAGATTATTTTATTTAATAAAAAGGAATTGTTTTCTTTTAATTAAATAAGATAATTGATGAAATGATCAAACCTTAGGAAATATTGAAATAATTGAATTAATTATGATTTGATCAAGGAAATTGATTTGAATTAAAAATGTTGCAAAGCATTGATTTAGGAATTTGATAAATTGATAAATGGGGGCCCATAGTCCAGGCAACCATTTTAGGGTGCATACAATTTCTACAGTACCTTTTTCATGACTTAAGTTTAAGTTTATTTGCATGTGCTTATTTCTTAGTCACCAAGTCTCTTAAGAAAAAATGAACATTCCTTATGATATGGAGACTTGGCAAAAATCTTTGGTCGCGTAGTCTCTTAATAAAACAAAATATGCTGAAATGGTTATGAGACCTAGCGCAGACCGTTGATTTTATAATAGAATCTAATGGTAGTCATGTTATCTCCTGATAAAAGTACAGTTAGTTATGTTATTTGGTGACTTCGAGCTTAGTCAGTCGCGTTATCTCTTGATGAAACCTATGGTCATGAGTTAACTTCAAGTGTTAAAGTTGTAGTGTTGTCGCCAAGTCTCATGATCAAATGTGAGTTAAGTGAAAAAATTAGAGATTTAGCGACAACCGTTGATCAGAGATTTGATCTAACAGTAGTTGGGAAGTCTCCTGATTGTAACTGTGGTTTAGAAACTATCATTCCACATGGAGATTCAATGGTCGCTAAGTCTCTGGATAAATCAAGGGTTAGATGTCATATTAGATAATAGTGTTGTCGCACAGTCGCGTGAAGGATGATGAGTTAATTCAAAAATTAAGAGATCAGGTGGCAACCATCTGATGAAGGTAAGATCTGACGGTAGTCATGTAGTCGCAATACAAAGTTGAAAAGTCAGACATGATCAATCGATTAAGAGACTAAGGTCTTTAGTCACAAGGTCTCCTAATGAAACATGAGTTAAGGAAATGATCCAGCGACATAGAGATTCCATAGTCATTGAGTCTCCAGATGCAACCCAAGGTAAAGAATAGTTAAAAAGTGCTTTGTCGTGAATTCTCCATAAGATGAAGGGTTAAGTTAAAATATCAAGCGACATTGTGCCAACCGTTGATCAAAGGTTTAATCTAATGGTAGTTGCTAAGTCTCTTAAAGAAACTACAGTTGGAAAAAATATTAAGTGTCAAGGAGATCACTCAGTCGCTAGGTCGCTAGAAGTCAATTAGACTTAAAGAAAGACTTTTCAGCAGCACCATCATGGAAAATTATTGACCAATCAGAGTATAGAGATTTTGATAGATGGGAAAGTAGTCGTAATATGAGTTAAATGCAACCAATCAGATTTGACCTCGATCTCATTTTGAATTTTACAAGGTTTTATATACAAATGCACTCATCAGAAATTGATTGCCTGATAGTTTGAATGCCATGGCTAGAACCAGAAATTGATGTCACAGTGTGTGAAACTAATGGTAGAAATGACTAAATGCAAGTTTACTAGTTTGAAGAGACATCTACATTGAATTATTAGTTATAAGTATACTTGTCTGTTATCATTTCATTTTTACCAAGCTTCTGATTTCTCAGAGCGAAGAGTTCATAGAAATTTTAGTGTTTTCTGAGAAAAGTTGAATCTCTAGCAGTAAGTGATTCAGAACGGTGATTTCCTGATTTAGAGTTCAACAAAGATTGTAATTAATAGTGTTCTAAGAGTTTAGAATTGCAGATTTCAAAAGAATTCATAGTTGGTGGTGAGGGTTTTTAGTAGTTTTGTTTCAATATCGGTGATAAGGGTTGGGAACAGAGTAGAAAGAGAAGATGAGTCAAGCACATAGTATGGCATCCACCAGTGGGAGAAGTGAATATGTTGATGATGATTCAAAGGGAAAGAGGAACTATTTAAATTATTTTCTCACTTTGCTTCCAGGCTCCATTCAAAATCAAAAGGTTAGTGTCGAGGTCTTAATTGATGATATGGATTATATTAGAGATGCAAAACCACCAGGTTCATCAGGATATTCTCTATTTAATTACTTATTTAATAATAGTGATGAGCCCATGCCTATCTCAAACCCTTGGACCTATGGATTAGCCAGGTTGATAGTTCATGATGTCTTTGTTGATGTTGATTTCATTTTAGAATTGGCTAGTAGATATGTTCCCCTGACCAAAACCATTAAGAGGGATGATGGAAAGCCCTTACCCACTTTGGACAAGAATACCTTCATGAAAGCCTTAAATGTATACTACCCCATGGCTACTAAAATAAATCCGAAGATCCTAGAGAATAGATACACCAGAGAATCTAGCATTTGTACTAAGTTGATCAGGGATCATCATGTCCCTAAGAAAATGAAAACCTATATAGCCCCTATGCTAGGAGAAACCCCATATTGCTACAAAGATATTAATTTCTACATCAATTTCATATCATATGCACTATGTAGAGTGCTTGGAAAGGATGCTGGGGTAGAGAGGATCACCTCATATATTTTGATGCTGGTACTAGATATGCAGAGCCTCCATACCACTTCTAATTATGATTACATCTAGTATATCATAGACCAGATGCATTAAGCGTTTGTAGACATACAAAGTAAGAAGGATCACCCAAGATTTATGCATTATTCAATCCTCATGCATTTGGTCCTATACTACAATTTCCCAGTTATGAATTGTCAGTTTCTACAGCCACAAAGGTTCCACTATAACCAACCTAAACCTGTTCAGTTTTGGCTCAGAGTATGGAATTATACATCTAGAGAGAAAGAGTTTCGTTCTTTTGAAAATTGGATAATCTATCCACTTCTTAAGTGCATAGGTGTTGATAAAGCTAGGTTACCTATTAAGGTAATCCAACTATTGAGGCCATGCCAATATCTTGATAAATGGCCAGGAGACAGTAATTGGGTGGATTTATACTATGAGATTAATTTCACAATAATGAGGGTCTATGGTTTCTCCCACCCTCCACACATCTTTCCATACCATGTACCACCAAGGATAGCTACAATGGAGTTCATCAGACATCTCATTCTAATAGACAAAGAGCACTTAGCATCACACAGGAAGGGTACATTTACACCTAGGCAATTCAAGATTTACAATTTCACTATTGGGAAAGGAGCTTTGGACCTAGTGAATGTCTAGATGAATCATTATAGGATGAATGTTTCCCTACATAGATATGTTGATACAGAGGGTGTCATCCTTAGTGCAAATAAATTGCTCACACCAACCATCCCCTACACAAAATAACATGAAGAGTGTATGGAGGAATATTTAATAAGAAACATCTTGGAAGATGAGGAGGTGAAAAAAAGAGCAATTAAGTTCAATTAACTTATGGACCTGGAGAGGAAGGTAAAAAGAAAATGAATGAAGTTTGGAGGTTTCTACCCTGACATGCCTTGTCTAAAAATGCTAGATGCTATGATTGACTCTCATACTCTCCTCTATAATCAGTTAGAAGAAGCACTATTGGTCCCAAAGAAAGGCCATAGGGAGCACTCAGAGTTAGAATGTTATGATGATAGTGATCAGGGCTATCCTTCACCCACTACCTATCCAGATTATCAAGCAGTTGCTTTGGAGCATGCAGTTGAGGGGGAAGATATCATTGACCTAACAAAGGTCCCAGAGAAGGAAGTAACAAATGAGCCCACACCAAAGAGACAAAAAATAGAAATATGGGAACCTTCTAAGAAAAGGAAGATAGACAGAGTTGGACTCTAATAACTAGAAACATGCCCTATGATCATTTATTGAGAAAACAGATCAGGGCAAGGAAGAAACTACAAAAAGATGCAGAAGAAGAGGAAGAATTACCTCTTAGGTCATGTATAGATGAAAGGTTGATACATCAAGAGGAATTCCTCAAGGATGACAACTTCATTAAGACAAGAGAATTCAAGGATTTCCTCATATGAAATAAGAAACAAAAAATTGGAAAACAATTACAATTGGCAGGTGGTGATCCAGTCACTCAAGAAGACTTACAAACATTGTAGGATTATGATCCTGAATCTGAGAAAATCACACCAGAACAGGAAAGGAAACTAGTCAAGGCCAGTGGGATATTATTTGTGGAAGGCTGGGATTGGTCCTCATCATTTATAATCGATCAGATAAGTGTTGGAAAGTGACATTGCAAGCAATTGTTATTTTATCATTGATGTCAAACCTTAATTGGTGAGACTATTGTTATCTATTTGAGTACCATATATATTGTTGATGAAGAAGATTTAACAAGAAGACCAAGTGAATGGTTGAGTTAAGGTAATTCAAAGGGTATTTGATCAGTTGGCACTTTGGCAAAGTAATTAGTTGTTTATCTTTCAAAGATAATTTTTCTAGCTGTTCTGTGCCAAGCAAGTTTGGCCTGTGCCAAGCAAAGTTGCTTATGACAAGTAAATTTGCTTGTGACGAGTAAAGTTACTTGTGACAAGCAAAAGTTTCTCAATGCCGAGCACCATTGAAATTGCTGAGTGGAAACAATGATGTTGGCAGACTTACAGTAATTGGATTAATGATGAGATTTGAGATCTCTGGCCGACTTAGTTGACTTTATTGGGATATGTAATGTTAATTAAAGATTGATCCATGTCATTTAATGTATGGGTAACTGTAATTAATGCATGGTTTCAAGATTTAATTAGAGACTACTTTGGAGAAGTAAATGTAATGCAAAGA
>MU224678.1:740246-762092 GCA_018584345.1 Thuja plicata | reverse complement strand
CTTGAGGGAGCTAGTTCAAAGTAAAGAAGTGAGATTGGATTATGTGAACACTAAAGAACAATTAGCAGACATATTCACAAAAGCACTACCCAAGGATGCTCATGAGTATCTACGAGGTAAATTGGGGGTGATAACCCTAATTAAGGCTAATTAAGTTCTGTATGGTACCGTTGCATCAAATATTTCATTCAGAATATCTGACACATTGATGCACAGTAAATCACACTTTAGGATGATGGCTAAAGTTGTGAAGATGAACAAGGATAGAAAATAAAAATCAGTCATAATCAAGATGACAGGATCAGCATGTTACTGAAGATCTACATGATGAAGATATTGACATCTTTGGTATTGTTGTCAAAGAGGGAGAGATTACCTATAAATAAGAAGAAGTGAAGGGAGAGATTACCTATAAAGAGGAAGAGATTGCCGAGAAAGAGAAATTACAAAGAGAGAAAGATTACATAGAGGCAGAAGTTACTATTGAAAACATTGAAGTGATTATCTACTCAGAGGGAGTCTACAGATGATTAGACACAGATGATTACAGTGTGATGACAGACACTGAGGGAGAAATGTTTTACATATAAGAATCAGAATGAAGCTAAAGACATTAATGAAGATTCATTCATATCAAGGAACACAGGTGAATTTTTGGATTGGTTGGTAACTATGCTTGTTATATCATTGTTTTAATATTGTGTGTTGCCATCAATGCCAAAGAGGAAGATTGTTGGAAAGTGACATTGCAAGCAATTGTTATTTTGTCATTGATGTCAAACCTTAATTGGTGAGACTATTGTTATCTATTTGAGTACCATATCTATTGTTGATGAAGAATATTTAATAAGAAAACCAAGTGAATGGTTGAGTTAAGGTAATTCAAAGGGTATTTGATTAGTTGGCACTTTGGCAAAGTAATTAGTTGTTTATCTTTCAAAGACAATTTTTCTGGTTGTTCTGTGTCGAGCAAGTTTGGCTTGTGCCAAGAAAAGTTGCTTATGATGAGTAAAGTTGCTTGTGACAAGTAAAGTTTCTTGTGATGGGCAAAAGTTGCTCAATGTTGAGCACCATTGAAATTGTTGAGTGGAAACAGTGATGTTGGCCGACTTACAGTAATTAGATTAATGATGAGATTTGAGATCTCTGGCCGACTTAGTTGATTTTATTGGGATATGTAATGTTAATTAAAGATTGATCCACATCATTTAATGTATGGGTAACTTTAATTAATGCATGGTTTCAAGATTTAATTAGAGACTACTTTGGAGAAGTAAATGTAATGCAAAGATGGGATGATCCGTTGGATCTAACCTAACCTAAGATATACGATCTTGTTTAAGCGGAAAAAGATTTATCTAACCTAGACTGAGAGGTATATGATAACCTCAGGGGTTATTCATTGTGTGTGGATGAATGGATGTGTATGCAAAAGGTTTGCATAGTTGATTTATTGTTTAGCATGATCTAGCAGAGAAGGTAAAAGGCAGAGGTAGAGTGTTGCATGTGTGATTGCTTGACGGATTTCCAAGAAGATCAGAAGGTTGAAATGATAATGCAGGCTATCTAGTAAGTTAACATCAGAGCTATAATTGGATTTGAATTGCAAAGTAAGTTGTATGTACCAGATCACAACTGTTGATTACTTTCTTACCATTGTATCAGTTAAATCCTTTAACAAGGTTGAATTAACAGTCATTTGTATAAATCCTCTAACAAGGTGACATTTAGATTGGAATGTTCTAAGTCCTCTAACAAGGCCACTCCTGACAAGGTGATTAAATATTTTGACCAGGTCACACCTAGCAGTGTGTTATTGTAACCTTTAACAGGGTTGGCTCCTCACAAGGCATCACTTCAGAAGAGTGAAAACTTGGTAGCATGTTACTGGTGGTTTTTCCCATATTGGGTTTCCATGTTAAATACTTGTGTCAACTTGTGTGAATGCTCATGGTTTGATTTACTGTTATGTTACTACAAGCTAATTTCAATTGATAGTAAACTGCATGATTAAAGTTGTTGATTTATGCTGCCGAGTAGATCTTAAGTACAGAAAGTTTTTATTTGCTACATCTAGAGCCGAGGATAACTGATTCACCCCTCCCCTCTCAGTTATTATAAATTCATTCTAACAATAAGAAGGCAACCTGATGTCAATTTATCATCAAAAACTTAGGTTGGAGATATGATCAGAGGGTTTGGGTATAACCCTAAATCTCAAGCACTTGCAATGTGGAGCTTAGCTCCTAAAGATCAAAATCCATCTATTTTAAATATTCAAGAGAAGATGGAGGGGAATAAGATCATATGGACATTGGAAAATATAAGGGATTTGGAAATATCCCAAGTAATGACTCACTTTGCTCAGCTCAATGAGGCAAAGACAGCCCAACTATCAGAGAAATTGCAGAAACTCGCTAGTGATACTAGTGATATTGTTAAGGATAGGGAGATAGAATTAATAAAGATCAAAGAATAGGAAAAGCTTATAAATGAGATGACTAGACAATTGCTAGAAATAATAGACCCTTCCCCTATTGAGCCTAAAGAGGTAAAGCATATAGAGATCCAAACAGAGGATATAGGGGAGATACCTACTGAAATAGAGCTAGGAGTCACAGAGAATAACAATGTGGTTTTGGAAGCATTAGCTTCAATTTTGTAGCATATAATTGACACCATCAAATATAAGATTGATGTGGTGTATGGGGCTGATGGCAAGCTGCCAGGCCTGCAAGAAAAGGTGGCTAACTTTTTGACAATTTTGAATCCTTATTATTCAACCTGGTTTGGAAGAACATCACTTTTTGAGAGGTTGGCATCCGTACAACCATTAAGGTCAGATCTACAAGAAATAGTAACCATGGTTAGTATAGAGATAGAGAAGATTGGGGATACTTTATCTTTTGTCAAAGGAAAATCAAATCAAATTGATGGAAAGTTGAAGATGTTTGGGGTAAGTTATAGTAGGTTTGTAGCCCCTATTAGAACTGAGGATGATCATATCAAACCATTAGGGTTATGGGGATCAAATTTTGATGATGTGCTTCCCAAAAAAGACATTTATGTATATGATCAAGGGGAATTAGATATGGAGAGGTTCAATAAACTTCTGGATGAGGCAATAAATGCAGAAACAGACTACAATAAGTTCATTACAGATGTAAAAAAACATAACAGATGCTAGGTGGGAAAGGCAGAAGGCTCAACTAGAAAGTATTCAGAATTTTGAGTTTCCTAAAGAGGAAGATGTGACTGCATGGGATGTCATGATGAATCCAAAGAAAAAGAAGCCTGTCACAGTTGAATTAGATGTCATGGATGAAGAATGAAAGACACATGGCACCTGATCTATGAGCACATGAAGGTTAGTAATCTTGAAGAGATTAGTTTAAGTTAGCCTGTATTGGCGGTCACTAAATCTTATTACAACTATCAGATACTATCCTGAATATATGCAGACAAAGGTGCCAACATCCACAAAAGGACAAAGTGCAAATCAGATCTTATTCTTCAGTTTTGTCCTCCCACTGCTTGGAGTTTTCTTGTCTTTTGTCTCTTTCTATGTTTTTAGGGTTAGGTCTCCAAATCATCCAAAGCTTTTTGCATCCTTTTCTTAAGGATTCCAAGATGATTTAAGGCTATAAATATGTAATTGTAACCTTTTTTGAGAGAGAGTTGGAAATTTTAATAGAATTACAAGGCAGACTAAAATTTTGTCTGAACCTTTATATTATTTGTCTATCTAAATGTATTTGAAGCTTTAAGACATCAATATAAATATTTTGCAATCTCTTTTCTGCATCTGAATTATCTCTTTACATTTTTGTTATAGTTCTTGTGTTTTTATCTATAAGGCATTTAAGCACACTGATCATAAGGTGATTGTGCAGTTACTTGTAAGTTCCTTCAAGGAAGGATTAAATTGTTTCAAGTAACCCCGTGGAACATAATATTAGTTTGTGGATTGGATGATAAATTTGTAGGGAGAGGATAGTTTATAAGGTATTCTATCTTTGTTACAAGTGTTTTATTGATTACCTTACTATGGATTTATACAAGATATTGACTCATAGCCCAGGGATTAGGTGTTGGTTTTGTGTTTGCTAAGTAATTGATTTACAATCCAATATTTTTCAAATTACTTAATCATATACACTGCAAAATAGATAATTCCATTTAAGTGATTATATTCTTAGGGTACAATTCAATTTGTTGATTCCTTGAAGAGAGGATCATTAGGTTACCCCTCCTAAAATCAAAAGGAAGAAGGATGAGAATCCTTATCTCATTGGTTTATGTTATCAAGACCATATCCTCACTTATAGTACTCTATTTTAAATTAATTATTGCAATCTCCAAGGTATTTTATAAGTTGTTATAGTGAGTTCAGAAGTAACAAACCAGTGAATGAACTAGTCCAATAAATATATTGACTAAAGAATCAATAATCTACTATAGGTAATACCTGCCTAAGTCTATGGAGCTCAAAAAAGAAGGAGGTGATAATAGGTATCCCCAGTGTTATAAAATACCTCATCAATCAGCCTTTCTCTTGCATAAAAAGGAGTTTGCATTCAAGTATATAATTATACTATCATTTTAAAGTTGTGTTGCAAGAAAAAGAGCTAACAGATCGAAAGGTATAAGTCAATACATCCTATAGAAACAGTATGTTATTTACTTTTTTTCTTGATACAGAGCCCTCCTAAATTCCTGTAAGGAACCTAACTCAATCCAAGGGATTCAACAAAGACTTGAACCCTCTCAAGGAATTAGACTCAACTCAAGGTTTTATAGAAGGGTATGTCTTTGGTTAACCCAAGATAACATACTTTTCAATAAGCATTCTCACATTGGTCACTTTACTCCAATCCCAATCATGTCCCAACTCTAGTCTCTCATAAATAGGTAACACATCAACCAAAACATCATGAAATCAACTCCCCTTCAAGGCATACTAGCCCTTGTTTCTTCAACAAAATCCAACTACCAAATCTAATGGCTTATAGGGTCTTCAACTTGTCCTATCCAAACTTGCATCTACTCCCCTCACAATCTCCCAATGTAACTCACTACTTAAACCTATGAGAGGTCAATGCACCATTTTTGAAATCCCTCTAGACTCCATACCCTAAGTGTAATCCATCATCACTGAACTTTAAATCCTCTTCCACTTTCTTATGACTGCCCTTACATATAGCCCTTCAACACAATCCACTTTAGAGTCTTGAATTAGACTAACACTCACCCCTTGGATTCCCCCTACACCAAAAAGATAATGAGAACCCTTAATCCTTGATTAAAAATATCCCACCCTTGACCCACAATCAATCCTCTCTTTTCTGTGATAGTCCAGTCACTTTCATGGATTCATAGAATATGTTATTAATGCATGCTCCTTTGTAACCAACAAGGGGTATTGTACAACATATCCTCTCTCATCCCAAAATAATGTACAACTTATTGTACCCTACATCATATAAATTGAATCCAATGATCAAAGAAAGTTAACTCATTGCTTTAACATCTCCAAACACCAAGCTTTCAAGAAAAACACATTCAAATGGAAATAAATGCATATGCAATGACTATTTTATGGAAAAATAGAGAAAATGTAGTTTAAACATCATTTTATTAATTCCAAACTTCGACCAACCACTTCAAACTACTTTCAAACTTCCTAAGAAACTGGTTGTAAGTGTCTAAATCAACTGTCCTCACAGTTGGATAATTACAAAAAATATGTAAATGTTGTCAAGTTGACAACTAAAGATGTAAATTTTAATTTCACTCATTACCAACTATATCTCTCATATGATGGACTACAGGTACCACCAAATAGGTATTTGTCAGACATGTCTTCTTCAAGTGAGGGAAATGCGAGAATAGAATATGAAAGTATCTCTTCTAGTAGGTCTAAAATAGGGAGATCAACCTTTCTCAATGAGGTTTGTGTTATTATGATGATGAGACCAAAGGTGACATCAAGGTGTCGTTGAGGTAGACACATCCACAGAAACAATGGGTACACAAGGAACTGCCTCCAATAAACATTGACTTTTGTGTTAATGAGAGGATATATCGCATAGCACCATCTTGATTACATGGTTTGGGCCTATTTTCCATGGATGGCATAAAGGTCAGTTACAACAAAGTTTCTAAACTGATGGAGTATGTCTGACCTTGTTACAATTAAAAAATTGGATGCAGATTGTTCAATATACAAAAAGTATGCGTAGGTATGCACTACCACCAAATTATGTACTACGAAAAAATAATGATCAAAGTAAAAGGGTTGTTATATACATTGATGGAAGGCCACAAGCAATAAGGAATATTTCAAGTTTTATAAATAGTACGTCACCTAGGTCAACTAATAAGTGACCCAATTGCATATTCAAGGCATGCGAGGAAAATCATGTATTTTTATGTGCAATAAAATCAATAAGTGTAGGGGAAGAGATTCTAATAGATGACAATTTGAACTATATAGATACAAACAAAGTTCTAATATAGAAGCAAGGGCAAAAATATTTGATGGGCATAGCAGGAAACTTGCAAGTAAGCATTAATGAAATCTTCAATTATACAAAAGTTCAATAATGGTTTATATTTTATACTCTTATATGTCATAAACTAAAATATGTATGTGTTTTTATTAAATAATCATTTGCATCCTCATCAACCTATGCCTAGACTTGATTAGGGCATTACCGGTAGTTCTGGTAGAATAATTTACCATTTTATAAATGTATGCAATTATTAATGTATTTAAAACAATCAAGCTCTTGGAAAAAAATTCCTTTAGGTTAGCATTAGCAAAAAAACATTCTAAAGTATAGTTTTTGTATTCACCACTCTTTTTTGGAAAATATTTAATATTTTTTATATTGAATGTATTATTCTTTAGGTCCTGTGGATACTCTTGTGAAAACTCCTCCTTCAAGGTCAAACCCCTCTATATTTCTGATTACAATGTTGTCAATGCGTAGTATGTAGACATCCACTCCTGCACAAGCCAGAGTTGGTAGATCACTCTTCTTCTCTCTTCTATTATGTGTTTATTTCTCTTCAAGTGTTCTTTCTTGGGGGAATTTCATAGTGGATTAATTTTCTACAACAGGAGATGCATCTCATCAAGATCCTACCATCATTTCCTAGTTCTTCCCGTATTACTAGTACGAGATAATTGAAGGTCACTTTGGTCTTCAATGAGGAAGAAATGCTTCCTTTAAAAATACAGAAGGTTCCAGGTACTTTAAAATTATTATTATATACAGTCTGATTGAAATTTACTTATTCATCACTCATTTTTGGACTAATAATTCCATGTTTTTTTTTTTTGCAGGAAACAACATTTTTATAAAATATGAATGAGCTTACATTCCATAAATTTGGACCCACCCTACGTAAAAGGTTGGACATCATGTGTGAACTAACCCTATTCAAATATTTTCATTTCATATCATTGCTAGAATAGTTTTCCAAATTCATCTATTTCTTGAAGTCTATTAAACATAGCTTCAGTTCATTTTAGAATCTAACAAGTTTTTTTTTTCTTAAAAGGTGGAATAGACCAAGAAAAAAGATAAAAGATGAGCTCATAGAGCATTTGGTTGAGCTCTTTGGAGATAAATTATTTGCACAAGAAAAGGTCCTTGACAAAGCTAGCCAATATCTCAAGTATCTGAGGGACCAGTATAGAACATAGTTAAAGAATAACCCAAAGTATGAGCGTCCCCCCATGATTCTGGAGCTAGAATGGAAGGACCTCATTTTGGATGGGAAGGAGAAAGTTGAAGTGAAAAAAGGAAATGTGTCACCAGACACCAGAAGAAGGTATGTGATACTATTAAGAATGTAATTATGTACTACTTACTAATCTTTATATTTATATAATCTATGATATTTCAAAATTTTCATAGACTGATGGACAAATCAAAGGCAACTAAGGCTAGACTAGAAAAGCACGACCAACACAAACTCAGCTCTCGTGGTTATATGAAACTTTCCACATGACTTGTAAGTAACAGTAAATCAAATATTGAATTGAAATATTTATAAATTGCAAATAATTTTGTTTAATCTAACAATACAAGCAAAATTTACGATATTAACAAAAAATGAATGGTTCTAAATTCAATATGGCTCCCACGAAATATGAAAAAATAATTGCCTTCCAGAATGGCTACGTAGTTGTGACTAAACTCCTACGAGAGTTGAGTAGCCACACACGAGATTCTAGTGCATCGGTCACACATGTAAATAGGCCAAATGAAAATTATTTCAAATCGAATACTTGAGCAATAATCTATTAATTTGATGTTAATTACCAACATAAAATCAATATATTTTGTTTTAAATATGCAAGCAATGATAACAATGTGCATGACATTGCAATGTAGCCTACTAGTCCTGGAACAGAACCTACACATGATGAAGGTCCTGTTGTGCATCCGAGTGGTGAAGGTATTCATTTTATATTCTATTTTTTTATTGTAATTATTGATACAATTAAACATCTTAAATTGAAATTTCTATAACCATTTTTGGTTATAATTTTTAGCATGTGTACCTTGGTGACCAAGTGGAGCATGATCTGGGTATGCAACATCAGGAACATGATGTGCCTCCATTAGGTAAAGAGGACCACTTTTATTCCAGTAAATGAATTTAATTAAAATTTATGTATTGATTAATGTAATTAAACTTCCTATTTCAACTCCAGAGGATTTAGAGGGTGTTCACCCTATTGGGGTTGAGGCTAGACAACATGAGATGGTAGATGATGTTGCCCCGTCAGGTAAATAAAATCCATGTTATGTTCTTTAATTAATGAAATACTTGTAACAAAAATAAAAAATGTTTTGAATTGAACCCATATCTATGTTATTGCAGAGCACCCCCCCTTCACATCAACGTCCTTTTCATGAGTACAAGATGAAGCATACACTGAGACCAGTAGCAACAGAGGGGGAAATGATTAATAATTCAACGTTCCACTTTGTCTTTTCTCCAAAAAAACAAAAAAAACAAATGAATGTAATCTACCTTATTTGATAATGACTGAATTTTATATTTTATTAATTGATGAATGTTATATTTTATTAATGGATGAATGAATGAATGAATTTTATACTTTAGTAATGGATGAATGAATGAATGAATGTTATGTTTTATTAATGGATGAAATAATTAATAAAGGTTAGATGTTAATAGAGAATTTAGAGTTATGTTAGGGGGCAGGGGCCAAATGATCTTCCACCTTCACGTGGTTGGCCCTGTTAAGTAGATAATATTAAACTATTCTCAAAACAAAGAGAAGCTCAAACTTAATTTAGGGACATGCGACATATAATATATCCATTGAAAGCTTGCTAAGAGTATGAAGACTGGTCCTCAGACACCTAGGTCAAACATTGGTAATAATGTAAATTTTAAATCTCACTTCTTTCATTGGTTCACTTGACCCTTCCAAGACACTCTTTAGTCCTCCAGCTTAGGATCACTCACATGGATCCACCCACTCTCAAGACCTATTAATGGTCAAGCCACAACTATTCCACTATTCTCCACACCCTAAATACAATCCACCCCATGAATGATCTGATGCAGAGCCCTCCTATAATCCTCTAAGGAACCTAACTCAACCCAAGGAATTCACCAAAGATTGGAACCCTCTCAAGGAATTAGACTCAACTCAAGGCTTTATAGAAAGGTATGACTTAAGGTAACCCCACATAACATACTTTTGAAAAATTTCTCTTTACTTTGAACTATGTTATTCACTCCCAATCATACCACAACTCTTCCTTATCACCACTTGGTAATCCACTATCCCACACATTATGAGATCAATCTTCTCTTCAAGGCATACTAAACCTTGATTCTTCACCCAACTCCAACTGCTCAATCTAATGACTTCTATGGTCTTCAAACTTCCCTATCCAACTTACATGCACTCTCCAAACACTCTTCCTTGTTATTCATTCAAGGTCTCTGATTGGATCCACTCACCTAGACCCAAAACCAAATGTAATGCATCCTCACTAAAATTTCATGCTTCAACACTATTCCAATTTCCTATGACTGTCCATATACATAACCCCACTAGACTCTTCAATTGAGACTTTCAATCACTCTTTGGATTCCCCTACATCCAAGCACCTATGAGAACCCTTACTCCTCTATTAAAGATACTATACCCCTTGACCCTCCTTGGTCTTCAAAACAATTTCCAATGTAGTGTCCTAAAGAAGAGTGACCCTACAACTTATGACTCCACACTTGGATTAGTCATCTAAACCATTCCCCCCAAGCATTGTGTCATTTTTCTCTCAATAAAAAGACACCCTAACATCCTTGTAGACCCTATCCATACACTTTCTCATCCACTACATCCATTAATAATTCTTTTACTAGACACAATTAGTAATTCTAAAACCAACTACATCTGCAAGCATTCAAATTACTAAAGGAATCCAAGGTTCAATAATTTTCCATCGGTAAAAATATAATTAATGAAGTAATAAATAACCAAACCCTTACAAAGGAGGGTTTTGAAACAACTTTAAAATAATGTGAAAAATCTTTTACCATTGATTGTAGTAGGACTTCTAACAATGTTCCTAATGAACCTAATCCATTATACTTTTAATTCCAATAAGTTGCAAGGTAAGATCAATCCATGGAAATAGGTAATGAACTTATGATCAACAAAAATGATAGATTTTGGACATTTCTAAATAGAATTTTATTAAACTTTGTTCTCCCAAACTCACACCCTCACCCTCGACCCAAAGAACTTTCCCAAACTTGACTATGGTTGTTGTGGGTTATTTTGTACCATATTTCCAATTGAGAGTAGAAATAAAAGAATTTGGAGAAAATTTTATTTTATTGCATTTACTAAAATGCAACTTCATCTCTATTACGTGATGACCTAAAAATCCTACCTTGTCTTAAAGATCTCATATTGGGAAATTATTTTGTGTTATATTATCTGGGTTGTTCTTTGGAATGTAGGGAATCACAGTCTTCTTACCTCTTAAATTTAGCGATATGTTTGGCATCCCTATACTAATTTCTCTACTTAGGTTTCCTCAAATAATACTATTTGAGTCTTTAATTATTAGAATTGAATGAAAAATTTAATACGCTCTTTATCCCTTGTTTGAAGCAAGAAAGCCTGAATAGTCAAAACATTCAAATTAGTTCTAGGAGCTTTCTAGACTTGATGTTAGTAGTTCTAAAATTAACATTGGGAAATATATAGAAAGAAAAGTGCTAACACATATAATTATTGCTTCTTTCCATTTTCCCTTAATTATGGATGCACTGCATTCTAATTCTCAAGTTAGATATATTTATCACTCCTACCTGCCATCATTTATGGATGCAATGCATTTTTAACTCTTGTGTTTCATCTTGGATATTTTTTATGACTTTTCAAATAAGAAGGGAGGTTTTGATCATTTTTGGATATGTTTTATTTATAGAAAGCAATGGCCAATTGAGGTTACTTTGGTGTAACAATATTTTCAATTTTGTTAGTAAAGAGACACATGAGTCCATACAAGATGGGGTAGGAAGGATTGGAAAGACACTCTTTGCACATCAGGGTAAAACAATTGATTCAGATCTGAAGTAGGTATTGTGAAGCTATTATTAAATGTTTGATCATGCCTCAAATATAAATTTCTTTAGATTCCTTTTTCTTTGAATTTTTGCATACATGATACTTGTGACAAGAACTTGACTATATACTTGATCATTGTATAGAATGCATATTAAGTATTACATGTTTTATTACAACTTATCTTTACCAATGACCTCTTTATGGAATTTGGTGCTGCAAAGGAGTTAGCTATAGTAGAAACTCCTCATTTGTTTTTTTTCCATTGACCTGTGCTTCTAACATGCGTAAGGTATGTTTGTAATTTGAAACTTTGAATATCTTAAATTAAATATGGATTTATCATCTTTACCTTTGGATCAACTTGTAAATAAGTAAGATATTGCAGAATTTCATAGTTGTGACTTCCACATCAACCCGCTCTCAAATATAAAAAGATTTTACTCAAGGAGAAAACATTGGAGATGTGATAGCTAAAGGAGAATGCATTAGCAATATTGCAGATATGGTGAGTTATTGTGCCTCATTTTTCCTTTTAGCATAACAAACTCAATTCATATAATATTGAATATTTTAAGTATTTAGACACTATATGCTACAATTTTAATAAGATTTCAGTATGTTTCATCTACTCATTCATGACATCTGTTTGCATTTTTAATGATTGTCATTATCTATAATTCAATATTAGTAGCCTATATCTAGTATTTTACAAACCTAGATCAGTTTTGCGATGCTTCATTAACTCTATAAGCTACCAAAAGATAGTCCTGAGATGGTGAGATCATCTAAAAATTACATGAGAAAGGGAGGATGTTTTAAAGGAGTGCCATCTTATCTTGAACTTTATTTTGTGCAAAGTTGCAAAAAGTTGTCTAGCAACTTTTGTCAACTTTTTGCAATTTTTACATTTATGGATGAAATGACCCCAAACCTTTTCTACGACCTCTTAGACATGTCAAATATTACATTTAGACTCATTTTACATCATTTATACCCTTATTGATGTTAGTAATAATTGAAGGGGGGGGGAGTGAATCAGTGGCCTCACAAATTTATCCTTTAAACATTAACCACCAATCAAATAAACCTCAGATTATTAAGTCCCTACAAGATGTATGCCATGAAATACTTATGATGATTAACTATCTGTCAGTTTTCCTTGTCTTTCCTTATTCTCCTTGATTACCGATAAGCAGTATAACTATTTACCGAAACTCAGTAAATAAGTAGAGTATACAAATCAACCCAGTGTGAACTATGTCAGATACAAAATAATAAATAAATGAATCATACACACATAACACATGAATTTTTAGCATGGAAACCCTGTTAAGGGAAAAAACCACTGGGACCGGTACCCCAAATTTCACTCTTCTGAAGTGAGCCCTATTAGGAGTCAACCCTGTTAAAGGTTACAAACACACTGTTAGGTGTGACCTTGTTAGAGGATTTTACACATATAGTTTGTCACTTAGTATCGGGCATCTAATGCTGCCATCCTTGAATTAGCCTCTCTCTTAGACTGTCAATAGGCATCAGGAATATCCAATGCTACTTTCATGAGTCACCCTTTTTGGCACTCCTTGGTATGTACCTCAATATATTGAAGACTGTTAAGTCCTGCTCTATTAAGAGACTTGATGCTTCAATGATTAAACTGAAACAATATGACCTATTTCTAATGCAACTTGAATTGTATATTTTTCAAATCTATTTAAGTACATTACCTCTCTGATCAATGTATCAATTCAATTCTTTTTTGGTCCACACTTTATGCTCTGTGATGCTATTCTCACTATTCATTGGTGTCTGCAAAATTCCTTAGCTTTCCTTCAGCTTGATTGATCAGTACTACATGAAGTTGTTCTTCATTAGTTTCTCTTCAGCATCCTCTCTTATTCACTCCCCTTAATCCCTTTTCGTGAATGTGATATAAAAAATGAATTAAGCGTGTCTCTTATATAGACATGATATTCATTATTTCTTGATTCTTGATTCTTGGCGTGAGAAACAATCTAGCCAATTAGATTTAAAGCATAACTCATGATTTTTCTCGTAGTTATCTATATGCCAACTGTACAAATCTTCTTTAAATCAATCACTTAACTCTGGTCAAGTAAAACAAAGAAAACAACCAGTTAAGTCTATCTTTATCTCTTTCCAGCTTGATATTTTGTCATTTTTTGAACTCTCTGTTCTGTCGATCAACTCTTCAGTTAGTCGTCAGTGGTGACTGACATTTATGTCGGTGTGAATCTAGTTTTCTTTGGGATCTTTGTCCACCGAGCATCCTGTGGTTTTTCTTCATCGGGAAACACTATCTTCTACTCATCGAGTATCACTATGAATTTTCTTCTTTGCCTTTACCGATGATGTGCACTTCGTCGGTGTTATCTATCACTTAGTGAATAGTTTGACTTTTATGCATTCCTAAAAGCATAACCTTTGTTCCATTGATTCTCTGAAGTCTTTGGAATTATGTACATGACCGTACAGATGATATCAAGTTGACATCAATGAAAATACAAACCATTAACTGATTTAATGCATTGCATTATCTTCAACTTAACATTATCAAACATTTAATCAGTTACATGTCATCAACCTCTCCCTTTGGCATTGATGGCAACATACTTATATTATCACACTATGCTATTACTAATACAATATGGAATACAATTTTTGAGATACTACCAATCACTCCCTTTTGTCAACCAATAAATGTCTGAACTTTGGTCAGCTCAGATTTAGCTTAGATTTGATTCCTGCAATTCTCTCTTCTGATGTGTTGATTTTTATTGAATTTTTTGTTCTCTTTCTGGTGATGTCTTTTTCTCTTGTCAAAAACTCTCCCTTTGTATAATCATCTTTCATGCAATTTTCTCTCCTTTAGATTACCATCTCTCCCTTTTGGAGTAGTTTGACGATGGTTTCTCTCTTTTCCTGAAGGATGTGATAGTATGGATAATTTATCTCCCTTTGACAACAATGCTAAACAAATATTTTATAAATATCTCTTATCATTTCAAGCAATCATTTTTCTCCTATCCATAATATATTCCTTTAATTTCTGTTATCCATCAGCAATACCACAATATGCACTAGTGGTCGGTTCTAATATATACCTGTCTGTATATAGATGTAACTTTGAAGTTCATCTTTTTGCTTGCATCAATCATGATTGATATTCTTCTAATATGTAGGCTGATGCAGCCTTCAGTCATTTTACTGACTGGTAGAAAAGGGTTTGACCCCTAGTCTCTTTCTCAAGTACTCAAATGTATCTTTGGGCAGTGTCTTGGTGAAGATATCAACCAATTGTTCTTTTGATTTCACATACTCAAGTATCACCTCTTTTTCTTGAACTTGTTCTCTCAAATAATGATACTTGATGGAAATGTGTTTAGTCTTAGCATGCATGACTGGATTCTTGGAAATTTTTATTGCGCTGCTGTTATCATAATAGATAATTACTGGTTCTGAGATCTTCATATACATACCTTCTAGCAACTGTTTGATCCATGCAATATTTGAGCAATTTGCAATAGCAACAACATACTCTTCTTCTGTAGTAGATTGAGAGATGCATCCTTGCTTCTTGCTAATCCATGTGACAAGTCTGTCACCTATAAAGAATTCTCCTCCAGTTGTGCACTTTTGGTCATCAAGATTTCTATCCCAATTAGTGTCGGTAAACACCTTAAGTTCAAATATTCCTTCTCTTCTATACCATAAGCCAAATTCCTTAGTATTCTTCATATATCTTAGAATTCTTTTCACAGTAGTCATATGTGATTCCCTGGGGTTGGCAAAAAATCTGGCAACAATTCCTACTACAAGTGCAATATATGGTCTAGTGTGTACAACATACATGAGTTTTCCAATCATTGATCTGTACAAAGTCTGATTTACCTCTGTTGTCTTGTCCTCCTTTTTCAACTTACATTCTATAGCCATTGGTGTTCCAACTGGTTTAAATTCTTTCTTCTTGAATATTTTCAGGACCTCTTTGATGTACTTGACTGTGTAATGAAAATACCTTGCCCTTGTTGCATGATCTGAAGAACAAGAAAGAACTTGATCTCTCCAAACATAGACATCTCAAACTCTTTTCTCATATCATTCACAAATGATTTTCATAGCTTATCATTGCCTCCAAATATGATGTCATCAACAAATATTTCAGCAATCAAAGTGTTAGCATCAGTATCTTCCTTTAAATAAAGATTACTATTTTCACTAGTCCTTACAAATCCAATACTTATTGGATAGGAATGAAGTCATTCATACCAAGCTCTTGGAGCTTGTTTCAATCCATACAAGGCTTTGTGAAGTATACATACCATTTTTTCCTTGTCTAGATCGACAAGCCCTTCTGGTTGCTTAATATATACCTCTTCTTCAAGTATTCCATTTAGGAATGTTGACTTGACATCCATTTGATATACTTTGAATCCTTTGAATGCAACATAAGAAAGTAATATTCTTACTCCTAGCCTCACAATGGGTGCAACAGTCTATCCATAATCTATACCTTCCTCTTGTGCATACCCTTTGCATACTAGTCCTGCTTTGTTCCTTGTGACTTCTCCATTCTCATTCAGCTTGTTCCTAAATATCCATTTTGTACCGATGACATTCTTGTCATCTGGTCTTGGCACAAGTGACCATGTTTTGTTTTTCTCAATATTCTCAATCTCATCATTCATAGCACTTATCCATTCTTCATTATCAAGTGCAGTATTGATAGATTTTGGTTCAAACTCACAAATTAGACAGCTTGAGTTTAGAGACTTACTTCTTGTTCTTGTACCAACTTTCTTATCTCCTATGATCTGGATCTCTGGATGATTCCTTCTTACATATCTTGCAAGTATAGGTACATGTTTTTGTGTATTAGCTTGATCATCATTTTGATCTTCATTCTGTTCTTCATCACCTTGCACATTATCTTGATCATTATCCTGACCATCGGTATTTGTAGCTTGATGCTTGGGAGCAATGATTTGTAGCTCAGGAGCTCTACATTTTTGGTAGGGTAGAGTGTAAGGTTCCTCATTGTAAGTGAACTTATTGTAGTCCTCTGGTTCTTTAGTGCTTTCTTGTTCATTCTTCTCTGCAAATTCATCTATCTTTACATTTGCACTTTCAATAATTTTGTTAGAGGCTTTGTTTAGACATTTTTAAGCCTTTCTCTTGGTAGAATACCCTAGAAAATACTCCTTCATCACTATTGGAGTCAATTTTTCCATTTCTATCATCTTTTAAGATATAACATTGACTGCCAAAATTTTTGAAATAACTTACATTGGGTGTGTATCCATACCATAGCTCATAAGGTCTCTTCTTGGTGTCTTTCTTCAATTGTACTTTGTTAAGTGTATAAACAGTAGTATTGACAGCTTCCCTCTAGAATATTTGGGTGATGCCTTTTTCTATCATCAGTGTTCTAGCATAATCAACTATTGATTTGTTCCTTCTTTTAGCAATCCCAATTTGCTGTGGTGTTCTTGGTGTAGAAACCTGTCTCTTTATACCATGCTCATTACAAAAGTTAGTGAATTCCTCTGATATAAACTCTCCTCCTCTTTCTGATCTCAAACATTTTAGATCCTTACCACTTTGTTTCTCTACCATAGCCTTATACCATTTAAACATCTTTAATTCTTCTGATTTATCTTTTAGAAATATAACTATCATCATTCTAGAGTAATCATCAACAAAAAGAATAAAATATCTATCTCCATAGTAACTCTTTTTCCTCATAAGTCCACATAGATCAGTATGGACTAATTCTATGTTTGCATCAGATGTATGGGTCTTTCTTTTGAAACTAAACTTTGTCATTTTACCTTTTTGGCAGTTTTTACACATGATGTTGTCGGGCTTGGTCATCATCGGTAAGCCTATGACATTTCTCTTTTTGCTAATCCTTATTATGTTGTCAAAGTTCACATGACACATTATTTTGTGCCATAACAATATATCTTCATTTGTAGCAATCAAACAAGTGGATTCAGTATCATTTAGATAGAATAAGTTTTTGATTAAGGTAAAAATAGGTTTTGAAAGGACCCCGAAACCTTTTACAAAAAGCAACTATAGATAGGCATCAAAGGCACATACAAACAAAGAATGCATGTAACAAACAAAAGGTAGGACCTAGCATTAAATGAAAGACCTAAAACATGAAAAGACAAAAACTGCCAATGATAGGCACAGATACCAGTACAACTTCTAGCACAACTTCTAGCACAACTGCTCAAACAATTTCTAGCAAAATTTCCAGACTAGCAGAAGAAACATTACATCATTTTCTGGTAGGCTACCTCAGCCTCCTTCTACATTTCTTCCATTTTTTCAATGGACTCCTTCATCTCCAGCATCTCTTTCGGGATCTCAGGGACTTTTCTTTTAACTCAACTTTGGGTTCTACAACCAGGGCCTGAGCTTCCAGCTTTTTCTTCAATTGTAATTGTAGTATTTTACAGCAGGCTTCTTTCCAGATAAGCATATAACACTTTTAGGTTGTAAATCGACACTTTCAGCCCTTCATTTCTATGCTTAAGGATAATCTATATCATGTGCCCATTGTGGCTTATTTGTTCTTTCATCTCTTTAAGCTTTTCCTCCACAATCTCATTCACTCTAGTTATAAATTCCTCTTCTCTGTTGCTATCGTTAACCTTAATCATCGAAGTATTCTCCATTTCCTCAACCTTGGCTTTAAAAGGCTCCATTTCCTCCTGCATCTTGGTTAATTGACTCTTCATTAACACCATCTCCTCATTCAGCTAGTCTTCTATATTAGCCCCATAGTCTACTTTGCTTTTTAGGATTCTGTCATCTTTTTCAAACCCGACCGCATGAGGGCCCATTCTCCTTTTTTAACTGTTCCTTTTCTCCACCTTTAAAGTCCACTACATTATTTTACCCTCCTCACCTTCTTCCTCAATCTTATTTTCCTCTCTTTCATTTCCCTCTATACCTTCTCCCTCAATTTCTTTTTCATCATAATTCTCATCAGCGCCCATGCCCTCTGTTAGTAATAACTGAGAGGGGGGGGGTGAATCAGTGGCCTCAATAATTCATCCAATTTAAACTTTAATCCACCAATCAATGCTTCTCAAATTATTAATTCCCAACAAGATGCATGCCTTTGAAATACTTAAAAAAAATAACTATCTATCGATTTACCTTGTCTATCCTTATTCTCCTTGATAACCAATAAGTAGTAAACTATATTTACCGATACTCAGTAAATATGCAGAGTATACCAGTCAATCCATAAATGCATATGTAGAATGTAAAACACTAAAGTAATAAACCATACACATATAACACAAGGATTTTAATGTGGAAACCCTATTAAGGGAAAAACCAATGGGACCGGTACCCCAATTTTTCACTCTTCTGAAGTGAGCCCTATTAGGAGCCAACTCTGTAATAGGTTACAAACACACTGTTAAGTGCAAAATTATTAGAGGATTTTCAATACATAGGTTGTCACTAAGTATCTAGCATCTACGCTACCATCCTTGAATTAGTCTCATGACTGTCAATAGGCTTTATGCAAATCTTACTACCATCCTTGAATCAGCCTCCTTCTTAGACTATCAATAGGCTTTAGGTAAGACCAGTGCTACTATCATGAGTCAACCTTCTAGTAATCTATTAGGATATACCTCAATTACAAAACATTGTTAAGTCCTGCTCTGTTAAGAGACTTAATGCTTCAATGGTTAAATTGAAACAAAATGACTTGTTTCTAATGCAGCTGAATTACATATTTTCAGATCTATTTACTTGCAATATCTTTTTGATCAATGTATCAATACAATTCCTTTGTGCTTAACTCTTTATGCTCTGTGATGCTATTGCTTCTCTGTCCGTCGGTGTCTGCAGAATTCTTTAACTCTCCCTCAGCTTGATTGATCAGGACTGTATGAAGTTAATCCTTCATCAGTTTCTTCTTCAGCATCTTCTATCAGTTCACTCCCCTGTGTATCTAATTGCTTCTTGACCACCACATAGAATGAATTATTCTTGTCTCTTAAATAGACATGACATTCCTTAATTCTTGGTTCTTGATTCTTGGCGTGAAAAACAATCCATCCAAATTGATTTATGGCTTTAACTCCTGATTTATCTCATAGTTATCTTCTTGCCAACTGTACAAATCACTTACTTAACTATGGTCGAATAAAACAAATAAAACAACCAGTTAAGTCTATCTTTTAGCTCTGCCAGCTAGATATTTTTTCATTTTCTGATTTCTCTATTCTATCAGTCAATTCTATAGTTCGTCGCCAATGACAACTGCCAGTTCTGTCAGTGTCACTTCAGTTAGCTTCGGGATCTCCGTCCGTTAGGCATCATTGGATCTTGCTTGTCGAGCAACACTATTTTTATCTTATCAGGCATCATTTGATTCTGCTTTGTCGGACAACACTGTCTTCTACTCATCGGGAATCACTGTGACTTTATCTCTATCTTTACTGATGCTGTGTACTCCGCTGGTGTAGTCTATCACTTGGTGAATACTTGACTTTTATGCATTGCTGAAAGCATAATCTTTATTCCATTGATTTTATAAATTCTTTGGCATTATGTATATGACCATATAGATGATATCAAGTTGACATCAATGACAATACAAACCATTAACTATTTTAATGTCTTGCATCATCTTCAACTTAATATAGTCAACCATTTAATCAGTTACATGTCATCAATCTCTCCCTTTGGCATTGATGGAAACATACTATATTATTTCTAATACAATATGAAATACAATATTTGAGATTTATCAAATTACCAAATAGTTTGCTTTGATAACCGATAAAATGTCTGACCGCTGGTAAGCTCTATGTAAGCTTAGATTTGATTCTTGCAGCTTTCCCTTTTTCTTCTTCTGATATGGTGTGACCTCTATTGATGTTAATTCTCTCTTTGACTGTTCTACTTCTTTGATGTTTGTGTCTTGTATTTGCAAATTTTATACAAATTCTCTCCCTTTGGATAGGATCTCTCCCTGTTTGGAGTAATCTAATAATGAATAGTTTCTGATGATAATATGGAAACATTCTCTCCCTTTGACAACAATGCCAAACAAATATTTTACAAATATCTGACATTATGTCAACCAATTTCTTCTTTCCATAATATATTCCTTGATTTTCCCTTATCCATTATCAATATATCAATCTTCTCTTGTGCTTGGTTCTGATATATACCTTTCTGTATATAGATGTGGCATTGAAGTTCAACTTCTGCTTGCATCAATCATGTTTGATATGTTGATAATGTATGGTTGATGCAGTGGTCATTCCTTTTACTGACTATTAGACATGGGTTTTACACCTAGTCTCTTTCTCAAGTACTCAAATGTATCCTTTGGCAGTGGCTTGGTGAAGATATTAGCTAATTGTTCTTTTGATTGCACATATTCAAGTATAACTTCTTTCTCTTGAACTTGTTCTCTTAAGTAATGATACTTGATGGCAATGTGTTTAGTCTTTGCATGCATGACTGGATTCTTGGAAATATTTATTGCATTGGTGTTGTCACAATAGATAACTACTAGTTCTTTGATCTTCATATGCATACCTTCTAGCAGCTGTTTGATCCATGCAATATTCGAGCAGTTTACAGCAACAACAACATATTCTTCTTTTGCAGTAGACTGAGAGATGCATCCATTCTTCTTGCTAATCCATGTGACAAGTATGTGGCCCATAAAGAATGCTCCTCTAGTTGTGCTTTTCTGGTCATCAAGATTTCCAGCCCAATCAGTGTCGGTAAACACTTTCAGTTCAAATTTTCCTTCTCTTCTATACCATAAGCCAAATTCCTCAGTATTCTTTAGATATCTTAGTATTCTTTTCATAGCAGTTATATGTGATTCCCTGGGGTTAGCAGAAATTCTAGCAACAATTCCTATTGCATGTGCAATATCTAGTCTAGTGTGTACAACATACATGAGTTTCCCTATCATTGATCTGTATAGAGTCTGATTTACCTCTATTGTCTTGTCTTCTTTTGTTAATTTGCATCCAGTAGCCATCGGTGTTCCAAAAGGTTTGGAATCTTCCATCTTGAATATTTTTAGAACTTCTTTGATGTATTTAGACTGAGTAATGAAAATACCTTCACTTTGTTGAATGATCTGCAGACCAAGAAAGAACTTGATCTCTCCAAACATA
>MU224678.1:713371-740160 GCA_018584345.1 Thuja plicata | reverse complement strand
ATCAACAAATATTTCAGCAATCAAAGTGTTAGCATTAGTATCTTCTTTCAAATAAAGATTACTGTTCTCACTAGTCCTTATGAATCCAATACTTATTAGATAGGAATGAAGTCTTTCATACCAGGATCTGGGAGCTTGTTTTAATCCATACAAGGCTTTTTGAAGTCTACATACCATGTTCCTCTTGTCTAGATCGACAAACCCTTTTGGTTGTTCAATGTATACCTCTTCTTCAAGTATTCCATTTAGGAATGCTAACTTGACATCCATTTGATATACTTTGAATCCTTTATATGCAGCATAAGCAAGTAGAATTCTTCCTCCTTCTAGCCTAGCAACGGGTGTAGAGGTTTCTCCATAGTCTATACCTTCCTCTTGTGCATACCCTTTGCATACTAGTCTCGCTTTGTTCCTTGTGACTTCTCCATTCTTGTTTAGCTTGTTCCTGAATATCCATTTTGTACCGATGACATTCTTGTCATCTGGTCTTGGCACAAGTGACCATGTCTTGTTATTTTCAATCTGTTCAATCTCATCATTCATAGAACTTATCCATTCTTCATTATCTAGTGCAACATTGACAGACTTTGGTTCAAACTCACAAATTAAGCAATTTTGAGTTTAAAGACTTACTCCTTGTTCTTGTACCAGATTTCTTATCTCCTATGATCTAGGCCTCTGGATGGTTCCTTCTTACATATCTTGCAAGTATAGGTATAGTTATTTGCATATCATCTTGATCTTCATTACCTTGCACATTATTTTTATCATTATCCTAACCGTCGGTAACAACATTCTGACCGTCGGTTGCAACATTCTGACCATTGGTTGCAACATTCTATTGTTCTTGATTTATGCACTATTTCTTGGGTAGAGTTGTGGGCTCTTCACAGTATACAAATTTATTATAGTCTTCAGGTTCTTTTGTGCTTTCCTGCTCATTCTTTTCTGCAAATTCATCAAGCTTTACATTTGCACTTTCAACTATTTTGTTAGAAGTCTTGATTAGACATTTAAAAGCTTTGCTTTTGGTAGAATACCCCAGAAAAACACCTTCATCACTTTTGGCATCTAGCTTTCCATTTCTTTGATCTTTTAAGACATAACATTGACTGCCAAAAATTTTGAAGTAACTTACATTGGGTGTTTTACCATACCATAGCTCATAAGGAGTCTTCTTTGAGTCCTTTCTTAATTGTACTCTGTTAAGTGTGTAGACAGCAATGCTAATAGCTTCCCTCCAGAAGATCTGAGTGATGTCCTTCTTTATGATCAGTGTTCTTGCACAATCAACTATTGATCTATTTCTTCTCTCAGCAATCTTATTTTGCTGTGGTGTTCTTGGTGAAGAAACCTTTCTTTTTATACCATGCTCATTACATAAATTAGTGAACTCATCTGATATAAATTCTCCTCCTCTATTGGATCTCAAACATTTTAGATCCTTACCACTTTTTTTCTCAACCATAGCCTTATACCATTTAAACATTTTAAATGCTTCATATTTTTCTTTTAGAAACATGACTATCATCATTCTAGAGTAATCATCAACAAAGAGAATAAAATATCTATCTGCATAATAGCTCTTTGTCCTCATGGGTCCACATAAATCAGTATGGACTAATTCTAGAATATTATCAGATGTATGGGTTTTTCTTTTGAAACTAGACTTTGTCATTTTACCTTTTTGACAGTTTTTACACATGATGTTGTCTGGCTTTGTCATCGTCGGTAAGCCTCTTACACTTCTTTTCCTGCTTATCTTCATCATGTTGTCAAAGTTCATATGACACAAGCTTTTGTGCCACATCCATATGTTTTCATTTCTAGTCATCAAGCAAGTGGGTTTAGTATCATTCAGATAGATAAATTACCTTTGGTCTGTTCACCGGTACCAATCAGTGTTCCTGATTCATTGAAGATCTTTGCCTTCTTGTTCTCAAATGCTACTTTATGACCTGAATTATTTAGTTGAGAAACACTCAATAGATTATAATTCAATCCTTTTACCCAATAATAATTTTCACATTTAATCAGGTTATTTAGCATTACTATTCCTTAACCTTTGATTTGACAAGGAGAATCATTTCCCATTCTTACTGTACCACCTTTATAGTATTCAAAAGTGTTAAAATTTTCTTTGTCACCAGTCATATGGTGAGTGCAGCCACTATCTATAATCTATATATCATTTTTAATAATCTTAGATATGAGTGCAGTTTCTTCATACCTTTAATCTTCATATGAATCATCCTTCACAGCTACAAACACTATCTCAACATCATCATCTGGTTTGGTGTCAGTATCTTCATCTTTGCAAGTAGCTAGATAGCTAGCCTTCTTTCCTTTGTCCTTGTAATCTTAGGTATCACTTCTTTCTGATTGTTGGTAACCTCTGTAATCTTTGTTATCACCTCTGTCAGATTTCTTCTCAAAAGATCTATTATCACTTCTGTCATCTTTTCTTTTAGGACATCTTGTAGAAAAGTGTCCAATCTCTTTACAATTAAAACATACAAGTGGTAACTTACCTTTGTATTTACCTTTGCCTCTTAGCATTCTTCTTGCCATGAGTGCTTCAATTTCATCTAGATCTTCTTCTTCACTTTCACTTTCACTATCTTTTCTAGATGAGTGTCTCTGACTATATTTGCTTATTCTCACAGAAGACTTGAATGCAGACTCTAATCTTGGTGAGACACTATTATCAAAGTTATTCATCTCAAATGAAATCAGTCTACCAATCAGGCTATCAAGAGTGACTATTTTATTTGCTACTGTTCTCATTTCTTGAATAGCAGAGACTCTAATAGCATATATAGGCAATAGGGTTCTTAGGATTTTAATTACCACTGTCTCCTCTTCAAGTGTACATCCAACACCTTGTATAGCATTGACTACTTCCTTTATTCTCACGCTGTAGTGTGTGATGTTTTCACCTTCTTTCATTCTGAGATCATCAAACTTTCCTCTAGGGCTTTCTGCCTTGGCTCTCAGAATATTTGCATCACCTCCATGTACAATTTTCAACTTGTCCCACATTGTCTTTGCATTTTTGCAATCTTTGACATCTTCAAATTCAGCATCAAAGAGTGAGGCTGAAAGCTCTATAACCATGCAGTTATGTTCATGCTTTACTCTCAATTGGTCCATTGTCAATGGTCTTGTAGGAAACACATATTCAGTTTCTAATTATTGATTAATATCATTGCCAATACCTAATAAGTGAAGTTTTATCCTACTTTTCCATGAAGCAAAGTTGTCCTTGTTCAACTTGGGCACATCTCGTCTGTTCATCTTGTGATCTTTCACTTAGGTCTTGAAACCTTCCTTCTAAGAACACAAGCTCTGGTACCAATTGTTAGTAATAACTGAGAGGGGGGGGTGAATCAATGGCCTCAATAATTCATCCAATTTAAACTTTAATCCACCAATCAATACTTCTCAAATTATTAATTTCCAACAAGATGCATGCCTTTGAAATACTTAAAACAAATAATTGTCTGTCGATTTACCTTGTCTGTCCTTATTCTCCTTGATAATCGATAAGGACTTAACTATATTTACCGATACTTAGTAAATATGCAGAGTATACCAGTCAATCCATAAATGCATATGCAGAATGTAAAACACTAAAGTAATAAACCATACACATATAACACAAGGATTTTAACGTGGAAACTTATTAAGGGAAAAACCACTGGGACCGGTACCCCAAATTTTCACTCTTTTGAAGTGAGCCCTATTAGGAGCCAACCCTGTTAAAGGTTACAAACACACTATTAAGTGCGACCTTGTTAGAGGATTTTCAATACATAGGTTGTCACTAAGTATCTGACATTTACGCTACCATCCTTGAATCAGTCTCATGACTGTCAATAGGCTTTATGAAAATCTTACTACCATCCTTGAATCAGCCTCCTTCTTAGACTGTCAATAGGCTTTAGGTAAGACCGGTGCTACTATCATGAGTAAACCTTCTAGTAATCTGTTAGGATATACCTCAATTACAAAAGACTGTTAAGTCCTGCTCTGTTAAGAGACTTTATGCTTCAATGGTTAAACTGAAACAAAATGACCTGCTTCTAATGCAACTAAATTGCAGATTTTCAGATCTATTTACTTAAAATATCTTTATGATCAATGTATCAATACAATTCCTTTGTACTTAACTCTTTCTTCTCTATGATGCTATTGCTTCTCTATCCGTCAGTGTCTGCAGAATTCTTTAGCTCTCCCTCAGCTTGATTGATCAGGACTGTATGAAGTTAATCCTTCATCAGTTTCTTCTTTAGCATCTTCTATCAGTTCACTCCCCCGTGTATATGATTACTTATTGACCACCACCTAGAATGAATTATGCTTGTCTCTTAAATAGACATGATATTCCTTAATTCTTGGTTCTTGATTCTTGGCATAAAAAATAATCTAGCCAAATTGATGTATGGATTTAACTCCTTATTTATCTTGTAGTTATCTTCTTGCCAACTGTACAAATCACTTAACTATGGTCAAAATAAAACAAATAAAACAACCAGTTAAGTCAATCTTTTAGCTCTGCCAGCTAGATATTTTTCCATTATCTGATCTCTCTGTTCTGTCGGTCAATTCTGCAGTTCACCTCCAGTGACAATTGCTAGTTCCATTGGTGTCACTTCAGTTAGCTTCGGGCTCTCCATCCGTCGGGCATCATTGGATCTTGCTCATCAGGCAACACTATTTTTAGCTCGTCGGGCATCATGTGATTCTTCTTTATCAGGAAACACTGTGTTCTACGCATCAGGCATCACTATGACTTTATCTCTGTCTTTACCGATGGTGTGCACTCAGTCGGCGTAGTCTGTCACTTAGTGAATACTTGACTTTTATGCATTTCTGAAAGCATAACCTTTATTCCATTGATTCTCTGAAGTCTTTGGCATTATGTATATGACCATATAGATGATATCAAGTTGTCATCAATGACAATACAAACCATTAATTGATTTAATATCTTGCATCATCTTCAACTTAATATAGTCAACCATTTAATCAGTTACATGTCATCAGCCCTCATCAAAATTGGGCATATCCTCCTCTTCCATCTGAGAGTTATCCTTTCTCAGTTGATCCTCATTTTATTTTTCCATATTCTCTTCTTCATTATCTCCATTGTGTTGATTCTCTTGATCTTTTCCCTAATTCTGTAGGGTTTTATCACCAGTCTTCTCTGATTTAGCCTTCTTCTTCGTTTTACCACTTTTTTCTGACTTTATTTTTCACTTTCCTTCTTCACCTGTCTCACACTACCTTTAACCCTCTTAGGGATAGGCTCATGAAGATTGCAAGCATACTCAATAATAAGAAAAATGAGCCCCACATGGAGCATTGGGTTGCTCGATTTCTTTCTGTGCTCCATCACACTATTATTCAAAGAACTCAAACGATAGAAAGGGAATGATATTTTTTTACCATGCCTGAAGTGATTGGCCAGAATGAAATGCAGGTTGTAGATTTTGGAGTATCTGCCGTCTAGAGTGAAGTACTTGATCATGACAGTGAGAATTTCTACCAAATGAGACTTGATTTTTTGAATGTCAACATAATCCCCTGTTCCTTTAGTGAGAAGGGCTTCTTCATCCTCTATTTTCAAGAAGATCTTGTAGGCTTGAGTACCAGCCCTCTTGTTATCTCTATAGAATTTCATGCCCTCACAAGGCAAACCTGTAATTTCTGATATAACCCTCATGGAAAGGGCAAAATATTTCCCCCACATATGCACTTTCCCATCCTTCCAACCCTCTACAAACTATCATGTTATCTCTATATCCCAGCCATGGAGCTTCTCTAGATACTGAGATACACCTCCTTTTCTCAATCTTCTCCAAACTTTCCTCTTCTCTTTCCATTTTGTATAGTCTATCAGCTCCTATATCTTCAGACCTCCTCCCATATTTCTTGTTTCTTCTTGGAAATGTCAATCCTTTGCAATTTTGAACACATAATTCAGGTAGACTCTACTGTTATGATTAATCCAGTTCAAATTTAACACCCAGAAAGCATGCAGAGTCACTAATCTAATAAATCTCATTTCCTTCGAATGACAGCACACATTACTTTTAATAATGAAAGATGATATCATCATTAATTAAGTTTGTTTATAACTCCTTCAATGCTATTCATCCTATCATACTTGATAAGACTAGCCATCTCTATTTTGAAATCCACCTCACCTCGCCAGGATTGCATGACATCAAAGTACACACCCACGTTTGCTAATCCATCTGCCATCATATTACCTTCTCTATAAACATGTGCAATATAGTAGTCTTCAAAATTGGATAATAAGGATTTATTTTTTTCAATGATATGGCTTATTGTCCATGAAGCTTTATAAGTACCTTCAATACAGTTAATAATATTAAGGGAATCTCCCTCCACCCAAATTTTGGAGATTCCCATATCTTTGGCCAAAGTAACCACAAGAAGGGTTGCCATAGCTTCAGCCATATGGTTTGTCTAAATTCCCAATGGAATTGCTACTGCTCCTAGACAATTTATAGCCCCATCCCTAATTAGGCCTCCCACTCCAGTATACCCAGGGTTCCCTTTCGCCGCCCCATCAAAATTCCCTTTCACCTAGCCATTTGGAGGGGCTTTCCATCTAGTATTTTCCCTCAAATTTTGATTTTTGTCTTTCTGCACCTGATCCTTCATAAAAATTTTACTGATACTGAGAAGATTCTTGTAAGGTGAATCACTAGGAAGCTGATTTTTAAAATTTTCTAGGATACTTCTACAAACCCCATTAGCCACAGTTTGAAAGGGAGATATTTTTTCTCTAAATATTCTATTATTTCTTTCCTTCCATATTCTCCAAGTGAAGTGAGGTAGAATAAGCTTCCATAGATCTTTAGCTTCCTTACCCTTGAGGGGGCAACTCCATTGTTTAACCATGTCCTAGAAGTTAAAAGGATTGACCCACTCCAGATTGATCCCATTTAGCACTAAACTCCAGACTTTGGAGGAGAAGGGATAGTGTATCATTATGTGATTATTTTTTTCAGCTTCAGAGCAGCATAGGATACATCTATTAGGCATATTAATGCCCCTTTTTTGAAGATTATCCACTGTGAGGTTTTTATTATGAACAATAAGCCAAAATAACATGTTAATTTTAGGAATAAGGTTGTTGTTCCATACCTTATAGCTAGGAGAGCCGATTTCCTTTTGGTGCAGAAGGGCTAAAGAAGACAAGATAGAGAATTTACCATTCGCCTCCAGCCCCCAGATCAAAGAATCTTCTTTGTTATGTCTAATAAACCAAGGGGATTGAAACTTATTGACCAAGAGTAGAGAATCATCAAAGGAGCTAAGATCAACCCATTTATCATTGATCCAGTAATCAAAAACCTTATCTCCAACAATATCAATGCAATCTTCCATCAATGGCCTCCATTCCTGATTTTCACTTAGAGCATCTTCCTTCAGCCTGTTGTCAGTCCAAAAGTTTATTTTCCTTCCATTTCCTAGCTTCCATCTAACCCCTTTACTGATTAAATCTCTACTTTTTCTAATACTAATCTAAATGAAAGAGCCATTTATCTCCGAGGGGTTCCTTAGTACTTCCTCTAGAGAATATAAGTGGTACTTTCTCTTGAAGATAGTATTCCATTCCTTCTCTTCTTCAAAAATTCTCTAGCATTGTTTTGCTAGCAGGGATTTGTTTGTGTTATTAATACTTATTATACCAATCCCTCCCCATTTCTTAGGTTTACACACCACCTCCCAAGCCACAAGGCTTAACCTCTTCTTCTCTTCCACTCCGGACCAAAGAAACCTTTTCTGAATTTTTTCAATTAAGCCAGAAAATTTATGAGGAATTTTAAAAAGGCTCAGGTCATAAACTAGAAGGTTTTGAAGAGTAGATTTCAGAAGTTGGACTTTACCAGCTTGACTAAGGGTAGCACCTTTCCATCTAGCTAACTTATTATGAAAGCGGTCAATTATATCATTCCAAAAAACATCATCCAGTTTAAGGCATAGGGGGAGACCCAAATAAGTAGAGGGAAACTTCTCAATCTTGCATCCCAAAATAGAAGAAATCTTCCTTTGTCTAACTTCAGGGATGTTGTAAAAAAAAAGAGAACTCTTTTCCTAGTTTATAGATTGACCTGAATCTTTAATGTAAATGTTCAAAACCTTTTTAATGTTCCTAGCTTCCAAAATAGAAGCTTCTCCAATCATAATTGTATCATCCACAAATTGCTCATGAGAGCATTTTTGTTGCGCCGAAGAAGGTTGGAGGCCAGAGATCTGACCAGAAGAAACCATTGTTTCTATAAATCTCCCAAGACTTTCTGCCATTATAGCAAAGAGGATGGGGGAAATAGGATAACCTTGTCTAAGCCCTCTAGAGGGATGGAAAAAAATGGAAGAGCCTCCATTGACCAGCACCGAGGATGACACCATAGTGACCAATTGCATTATCAATCTTATCACGTCATTATCAAATCCAAAGGAACTAAGAATTTTAGACAGGAAAGACCAGTCCACTCTGTCATAAGCCTTAGACAGATCTAATTTCATCAAGAAACCCTATTTTTTAGAAGCTTGAAGGGAGTGAATGTTCTCATGCACAACCATTATAGAGTCAAGAATTTGTCTACCTAGGACAAACCCATTCTGTTGAGGTGATATAAGACTTGGCAATAAGCTCAATATTCTTGTCGTCATAACCTTCGAGATAATTTTGTAGAGCGAATTGCAAAGGCTTATGGGATGAAAGCCATCAACCGTATCCGCTCCATGTTTTTTTGGGATGAGAGAAATGAATGTTGAGTTGATTTCTTTGAGAATATATTTAGTACCATATAATTCTTTAACCGCATAGCATACATTATTCCCAATAATGCTCCAAAATTGTTGGAAGAAGAACATCTAAAACCCGTCCAGGCCAGGAGATTTCTCTCCTTCAAAGGAAAGGATAGCCTTCTCAATTTCAGCCTCTAAAGGGATAGCTCTTAATAGGACATTAGCCTCAAAGTCAAAAATGTGAGGAATAGAAGTAAGTATGTTCCTCTACTCAACCAAGTCTATGCTCTGATCTTTAGAAAGTGAAGAAACAAAATAACTCACCATTTCTTTCCTAATATCATCTTCTTTGGAGATTTTTCCATTTCTGGTGGTTAGAGAGTGGATTTTGTTAATAGCCTTATGTTTTAGAGCAGTGATGTGAAAAAATCTAGTGTTCTTATCACCTTCTTTAAGCCAGAGGGATCTGGATCTCTGTCTCCATAAAATTTCTTCTTTTTGTATGATATTATGAAGACCAGCAAGGGCTATATTCTCTTGGCTTCTTAGAGTTTTAGTTAGCCCATTCCTTTGGATATCCTCTTGAATTTCTTTCAGTTCCATTTGGGATTTACTTTTATCTTTGAAGATATCACCATGTATGTACTTGTTCCAGCTTTTTACATTATATTTGACATTAGCCAATTTCTTAACCACTTTGAAAATTACAGTTCCTTCCACCTCAATATTCCACCACTCCCTTATTTTATGTTCCATATCAAGATGGTCTAGCCACATCTTCTCAAATCTAAAAGGGGTATTTCTTTTTCCAGTAAATGGTGAAACATTGAGAGAAATTGGGAAATGATCCGATCTAATTCTTAAGAGGGAGGAAAGAGCCCAGGAATACTTAGTGAACCATTCCAGATTTATCAGCACCCTATCCAGCTTAACTTGAATCAGGTCCTCTCCTACCCTGTAGTTTGACCAGGTATTGTTTATCCCTTCTAGATCAACATCCATCAGCCCTTCATTGATGATGAAATTCATGAAGTCCACTTTTCTTTCCACTTGGATACGATTACCACCTTTTTTATCTTCCTACTTTAGAGGTGTATTGAAGTCTCCCATAAGAATGAAATTTTTATCTCTTCTTCCTTCCATCTGCTCATGAAAATTCTTACATAGTTTACTTCTTCCTATCTTCGTATGAGGGGCATACACATTGATAAAAGTCCAAGCAAGATTACCCTTTATACTCCTTACAGAAACAACAATAAAGTTCTTGTCTTCTTTAAGGAGCGTACAGTCATAAAAATATTGGTTCTAGAAGATAGCCAGACCTCCTGAAGCCCCTTCTGAGCTGCTACCAATGCATTTTCCATTTTTAACCATCTTCATTTTTTCAATCTTATCTTTGCTCATTTTAGTTTCTTGGATCAACATGATATCAGGTTTAGAGTCTCTAACTAGATTCCTAACTACATCTTGCTTATGAGGACTATTAAGTCCTCGAATATTCCATGAGATTATCTTCATTTGAGGATTGGGGTACAAACCTGATGGATGGTAAGTTGTTTTCCATCAACAATGCTCTATTTAGCCTCCTCCTCCCTTTGGGTTTTTTCTGATCTTCTTCCTTTTTCTCCCTTTGGGGTACCAATATCAACTTTTTGTTGTCTAGTTTGAACTCTTAGTTTTTGGCCTCCAATCTTCTTGTTTGATTTTTCCATTGAAGAACTCTCAGCTTTCTTACCAGAACTTAAGTTCATTTCAAAGGTCATGTGCCTACCCTTAGGGGATTTGGGACTTTTCTTATTAGATCCCTTCTTTGAACCCACTGTTGACCATGACTTATCCTCTGCTTCTTCATCCTCCTTCTTCTGTTTCTCATTCTGATGAGTTTTCATTGGGGTATCAACTTTACTTTCCCTGATTAGGTCATTTGATTTCTTATGATTTTCTTCTGAGCAGTGATTTTCCTTCACAGCCATTTCCTTCTCTACTTCCTGGTGCTTATCTAATTATTCTCCATTTTCCAAATTTTCTTTATCTTCTTTTCTTTTATCATTTAGTTTAGTTTCTACTACTTTGGTGCTTTCCCCACTTTCAATGGCTATTGGAAATACAGAGGAATCTAGCTTTTATTTTTCTTGAGCTTCTTCATCATTTTTCTTTTGCTAGGATGCAATATCCTTTCCTTCTAGCATGATCAGGGTTTCCAGCATTTCCTCAGTCTTTCTTTTCGATTCCATTCTCTGTCCTTTGGTTTGCTCCTGATTCTTCTTTTTTTCCTTTTGGGTTTTCTGAGGATAGTGTTTCTCCCAATGACCCAATTTCTTACAAATGAAACAGGAAAATGACATCAATTCATATTCTATCTCTTGAAGCCATGTCCCCAAATTTGACTTCAGAGATATCGTCTGAGGAAGGTCGACATTTTGTTGAATGTTAACACAAATTCTAGCATAGACTTGTCTAGTTCTAGCTTCAGTCATTGGGTCGATGGATAGAAGTTACCCAAATGAGCCAGAAATGGCTATTAAAATATCTTCATGCTAGTATTCCAATGGAATTCCAGGAAGACAGACCCAGACCGGCATTGCCATGAAAAAACATTCATTGTAATCTAGACTTGTAGTCCACTTTTGCAGTGACAAAGAGGTTTTACCCATCATCCAGGGTCCCCCACACAAAAATTTTGAAAGGTCTTCCCCACTTGAGAACACAAAGGAGAAGAAACCTTTCGGCATTGCCGCTACATCCACTTGGCCTTTTAACCTCCATTTTTTATCCACATATGATCTAACTAGAACAATATTTGGCCTTGGTCCCCAAAATTTTCCTACCAGGGTAGAAACCATTATAGAGACCGTGTGTTCTACTAACTGATCTAGTATCTTAATACCAATCTCTCCTTTCATTGGATTTGATAAAATATGCACTTTGGGGAAGACAGACTTACCCAATGGTTTTATGCCAAAGAGGTCTGCCCACTTGCCTTTCCCTGAATTCATGGAATAATCATGTGACCTTTCTTGGGATAAATCTTTCCCATCTTTCAAATTTTTTGAAATTTTTTGCCTCTGGTCCCATTTCTAACCCATTTTCCCCACTGGATAGAAGCAAAGATGATTCTCCTACCTTTTCTGTTGATCTGACAGCAACATTCTCTTCTCCTTCCTTCAAAGATCCTTCAGCAGAGGCCTTAGCTATCAGCTTCCCTTCAGTAATAGAATTCAAAATTTGAATTCCCTCATCCTCTCTCTCCTCCTCCTTCCCTCTCACACTCTATTCATGATTCTGTATTGTAAAGAGATATTGTTATCAGTTCAGATAGAATAAGTTACCTTTAGTCTGTTCACCGGTTCCAATCAGATTTTTAGATTTGTTGAAGATCTTTGCCTTTTATTTTTAAATGCAACTTTGTGACCTGAATTATTCAAATGAGAAACACTCAATAGATTATAATTCATTCCATTTACCCAATAAGCATTCTCACACTTTATCTAGTTATTCAACATTATTGTTCCTCTACCTTCAACTCGACAAGGTGTATCATTTCCCATTCTTACTGATCCACCCTTGTAGTATTCAAAAGTCTCAAACTTTTCTTATCACCAGTCATATGATGAGTGCAGCCACTATCTATGATCCAAACATCATTTTTTCTAATTTTAGATATGAAAGTTGTTTCCACATACCTTTCTTCATAATCATTTGAATCATCTTTTACAACCACAAACACCATCTGGATGTCTTCATCAGATTCAGTGTCAGTATTATAATCCTTTCATTTTTCTAGGTAGCTGACCTTCTTTCCTTTGTCCTTATAGTCTTGGGTATCTCTTCTTTTTGATTGTCGGCAGCTTCTTTAATCACCTCTGTCAGGTTTTTTCTCAAAAGATTTGGCATTACTTCTATCATCTTTTCTTCTGTTAGTACATCTTGCATCAAAGTGTCCAATTTCTTTGCAATTAAAACAAACAAGTGGTAATTTACCTATGTATTTACCTTTGCCTCTTTGCATTCTTCTGGCCATAAGTGCTTCAATTTCATCAAGATCATCTTCTTCATTTTCACTATCACTATCTTTTCTCATAGTGTTTTTGTGACCTTATTTACTTATTCTTATAGAAGTTTTGAATGCAAACTCTATGTTTGGTAAGACACTATTATCAAAGTTGTTCATCTCAAATGAAATCAATCTTCCAATTAAGCTATCTAAAGTAATATTTCTATTTTCTACTGCTCTCATTTCTTAAATGGCAGATACTCTAATAGCATAAATAGGCAGTAAGGTTCTTATAATTTTACTTACCACTGTATCTTCTTCCAGTACACCTCCAACTCCTTGGATAGCATTGACTACCTCTTTAATTCTTGTGATGTACTGAGTGATGTTTTCTCCTTATTTGATTTTGAGGTCATCAAATTTTTGTCTAAGGCTTTCTGCCTTGGCACTCAAAAAATTTTTGTCACCACCATGTACATGCTTCAATTTATCCCACATTTTCTTTGCAGTTTTGCATTCTTTGACATCTTCAAATTCAGCATCAAAGAGTGAGGAAGCAAGCTCTATCATCATGCTATTATGTTCATGCTTCTCTCTCATTTATTCAACTGTTGGTGCTTCTGTTGGAAACACATATTCAGTTTCTAGGAATTGAGTAACATCATTACCAATACCTAATAAGTGGAGTCTTATCCTGCTCTACCATGAAGCAAAATTATCTTTGTTCAACTTGGGCATATCATGTCTGTTCATCTTGTGATCTTTGGCTTAGGTCTTGAAACCTTCCTTCTAAGCGCACAATCTCTGATACCAATTGTTAGTAATAACTAAGAGGGGGGAGGGTGAATCAGTGGCCTCAAAAATTTATCCTTTAAACATTAACCACCAATCAAATAAACCTCATATTATTAAGTCCCTACAAGATGTATGCCATGAAATACTTATGATGATTAACTATCTGTCAATTTTTTGTGTCTTTCCTTATTCTCCTTGATTACTGATAAGAAGTATAACTATTTACCAAAACTCAGTAAATAAGCAAAGTATACTGATCAACCCAGTGTTAACTATGTTAGATACAAAACAATAAATAAATGAATAATACACATATAACACATGAATTTTTAACATTGAAACCCTATTAAGGGAAAAAACCACTGGGACTGGTACCCCAAATTTCACTCTTCTGAAGTGAACCCTATTAGGAGCCAACCATATTAAAGGTTACAAACACACTGTTAGGTGTGACCTTGTTAGAGTATTTTACACATATAGGTTGTCACTTAGTATCGGGCATCTAATGCTGCCATCCTTGAATCAACCTCTCTCTTAGACTGTCAATAGGCATTAAGCATATCCAATGCTACTTTGATGAGTCAACCTTTTTGGCACTCCTTTGGATGTACCTCAATATATAGAAGACTATTAAGTCCTACCCTATTAAGGGACTTGATGCTTCAATGATTAAACTAAAACAATATGTCTTGTTTCTAATGCAACTTGAATTGCAGATTTTCAGATCTATTTAAGTACATTACCTCTCTGATCAATGTATCAATTCAATTCTTTTGTGTTCCACACTTTCTACTTTATGATGCTATGCTCACTGTTCATCAATGTCTACAGAATACCTTTTCTCTCCTTCAGCTTGATTGATTAGTACTGCATGAAGTTGTTCTTCATCAGTTTCTCTTCAGCATCCTCTTTTATTCACTCCCCTTAATCCCTTTTCATGAATGTCTCTTTTGAAAATGAATTAAGCGTGTCTCTTATATAGACATGATATTCATTGTTTCTTGATTCTTGATTCTTGGTGTGAGAAACAATCCAGCCAATTAGATTTGAAGCATAACTCCTGATTTGTCTCATAGTTATCTTTATGCCAACTGTACAAATCTTCTTTAAATTAATCACTTAACTCTGGTCGAATAAAATAATGAAAACAACCAGTTAAGTCTATCTTTATCTCTTTCCAGCTAGATTTTTTGTTATTTTATAAACTCTCTGTTTCATCGGTCAACTCTTCAGTTATTCATCGGTGACGAGTGGCAGTTCCATCGGTGTGACTCCAGTTTGCTTTGGGATCTCTGTCCGTTGCGCATCATGTGGTTTTTCTTCATCGGGAAACACTGTCTTCTGCTTGTCAGGTATCACTGTGACTTTTCTTCTTTGCCTTTACCGATGGTGTGCACTCCATTAGTGGTATCTGTCACTTAGTGAATACTTTGACTTTTATGCATTGTTGAAAGCATAACCTTTGTTCCATTGGTTCTTTGAAGTCTTTGGCATTATGTACATGACCGTATAGATGATATCAAGTTGACATCAATGACAATACAAACCATTAACTTATTTAATGCCTTGGATTATCTTCAACTTAACATTATCAAACATTTAATCAGTTACATATCATCAATTGATACATTTTATAACCTTTGACCCTGTTTTACCAACTCGGGGCCTTAATGCCATTATGAGTTCAGTGGCTTTCATAGCCTTACAATTTTGGTTCAAATGATCTTAATAGACCTATTTAACCTTTAAAACATTGGATTGGCCTTATTATATGATTTTGACCACAATTGTTCATGGTATCTTAATACATCCTTAATGCTCTTGCATCACCTCCATAAACATGTAAAACATAGACGTCAGATAGGGAGAATAAAGGATACATGCTTAAGGAAAGGAAAAAGACCAAAGAACCAAAAATCAAGGTTATCATAATAACTATCCAAAGACATAAAATATTATCTCAAATTGGTAGTCAACAAGTTTTTTGACAGATAAGTATGGAATTGGGATTCAAAGGTGAGTTGTAATACAATTATTTTTTCATCATTTTATTAAATGTCATAGAATAGATTTTGTGCATGATTTTTTTTTCTTTTAAAGATCAATAATGTATTGATGGTCTTTTGATAAAATGAATAATTTGTATTTATTGTTGTAAAACATCTTATAAAATCTGCATTATGTGAGAAACAATCTTCTGTCAAGCTCAAATCCATTGCACTACCTCTAGAATCACAACACTCTTGAAATGAGATTCTATACCTCCTCCATGTCTCCTCCTTGTTGTAGATATTCATATAATCACTCCCTTAAGACTTCATGGTCCAAGCACTCCTTAAGGTATGGACAAAGCCTCCAAATTTCTAACTGAGACAGTCAGCCTTCTCTTCTCTCTATGACAATCCAGTCACTCTTATAGCTCCATGACATATGCCTTCAATGCATGCTCCTATGAAAAAACCAAGGGTACTCTAAAATATTTCCTCTATCATCCCCCTACATGAAGATTCCTTATTCAATGCGAAACATACAATAAATCACTTTTTTCCTCTCTCGGGTTATCCTAGAAGAGGGTTTTGACTGGTTTTACTAAAATGCAGATTACTCCTTCTATAAAACACCAAATGAATTGATTCCAACACACAAAGAAATATAATTATTTCCCTAACATATCCAACCAATAATAATTCAAATAAAATCCATTTAGATGGCATGAAATGTGAAGATAGTGACTGTATTATGGAAAAATTAGAGAAAGTTCAGTTTCAAGCATCATTTTATTGACTCAAACTTTAGATTTCCATATGTTATTGGTTTAAGATAACCTTCATGGTATTCCACATTGAAACGATAACATTAATTTTATTTACAATTGATAATGAAATTCTGTAATATATTGCATGTCTTCAAAACCTATAAAACAAAAGCAGTGAAATAATTAGAAGTGTAGATTAGATGTGAAATATTGAGATTAATCCAAATTATAATCGTTAATACTTTAAGAGGGTGGTTGCAGTGTACTGATTAATTGTTGGATGCATATATGTCTTCTTTGTTGTTGAGTGGGGTGCAAATAGTTTTTGCAATTTGTACGTTGTGTCTTGATGCCATTTGCTTATATTTGATTTTGAGATGACATGTAATATTTTTTATAGAATGAAAATTTGTAAAAATGAAAATAATGTGTTGTGAATTATAGGGAGAAATGTAGAGGAGATATGTTGAAGAGTTTTGTACCCTAATTTTTTAGAGAGAGAGCTTCTCTAGTCGAGATGGGAATAAAAATATGAACCTACAATTGAAAGAGGGGATGAAAACTTCTTCCAAATTGCTTTCAGAGAGATGAATTTTCACACAAATAGGCAAAAAAAGCAGGTAGTATTTTAAGTCCATGAAAAATCAGAATTATATAGAAATTTTATAGATACAAACAAACTTAAATCAAGATTTTGTGTTTCCTTGGGATTTGTGACCATGTGTACAATAAAATATTTTATGCAATATGCCATGGTCTTGAGTTGTATTTTTGGTTCACTAGTAGAATTTGGGAAAATAAATGACCAGGTGACTAAAAATTTTAGTCACGTGACTAAAACTGATCATGTTCTACCATTTCTTACAATTCACAAATATAAATGACTAAATAAATGACCAATTTGGTCATCAGGTAAAATGACTAAATAAATGACCAATTTGGACATCAGGTAAAATGACTAAATAATAAGTCACAGTTATAATAAAAATGAATAAATGAATGATTAATACTCCTTTACACATTAATATTTGATAATATCATATACTTATATTCTTAGAAGTTGCATTTCACCAATAATATGTGTTTGCCAATAGACTTATTGTGCGAACATTATTCTGGCCACTATTTGCCAATATCTATAAATGGTAACTATTCTCGTTAGATTAAGGTTGCATTTTAAAATTTATCTAAGTGACTAAATAAATGACTAATTTGATCATCAGATAAAATCACAACTAAATAATTAGTCATACAAATAAAAATGACTAACTAAATATTAAAAAAAAAATATTTATCAAGTGATAATTATAAATTACTTAATAATAACAATAATTAAATAATTTATAATTTATTTACTTTCACAAATATAAATTATATTAATAATATTAATTAAGTGACAATTACGTGTCACTTAATAATACTATTATTATAATGATATTTATCAAAGTAAATGACTTATAAAGAATTTAATAATATTATTATCAATATCTCATATACATTTTTTATTAAACAATATTAATAGAATGATTTATAAATTTATCATCTATTAATATGGTTTAATAATTTAAAAAAACTATATTAATAGAAATTTATAAATCATTCTATTAATATTATTTTGGTTAACATTTATCAACCATGGAAAATAAAGTGATAAAAATTATCACTTACAAAACTCACGCCAAAGAGAAAAAAAACTTCATAAAAACATTTAAGAAAAATGAGGCATATTAAGGATTGAACCCTAATATGGACTCTCATTTTCACTTCATTCTTTTCTTTGCTGAGATGAAAAAGAGGGTTTGCTGAAGCTTTCTTGGAGGATGTTTTGATGGAGTTTTATGGATTTAGAATGCATTTCCAAATATTTTTGAAGTCACTCCTTTGCTGATTTCTTCTCCTAAGATGGAGCTTTCCTGGGCCTCCATGAATGAGGTTTTACTGGAGATTTTTGAGTTGGTTTCCCAAAGATATTTGATGGAGGATTCTTCTCTATGCCTTGCAAGATGCCTTGTATCTACTGGCATGCTCTTACTATAAGAACCCATGAACTCAAGCTTCCAAGAAACTATAAAACACATGGCATATTTTCTCCATTTTTTCTCTACAGATCATGGCATATTTTCCTTTTGCATTTTCTCCATAAGAAACGTTGAATTTGAACACCAAATAGAAAGCAAAAAGATAGAAAAAGATCCTTCATGCCTTCTGTAAGTTTTTGGTTCTTCTTATCTAAATACTTGAAAGCTTTTCAAAAGCTTTGAGCTCCATTTTGTGCTTTATAAATGAAACTTTCAGAGCCATGAGAAGAAACAAAACTACGGGCTTCATATAATTACTTGGTCTGATTTCTTGACTATCAATAACCATTCTTCGCACTTCTATTGCAAGAGAAATTAAAATTGGAACAATTATCTTTATATCATTATTATTTTTATGTAGAAGACACACATTGATGAGGGTTTTATTTTAAAAAAACTCAGAATAGTTGTCCTCTTATATGGCTTTGTGATTTCCATCATATCATTCCTCTTGAAAACTAGCTTTCTAAAACTGATTTGTAAGCTCATACTGGTATTTTTTATAAACACCAAAACTTGGCTTAATTGGTGGAATTCTTGTTGTATGGTTTTCTAATGCATCCTTGCAGCCACCATGTTGTTCATAGCGTGAAATACTGTCAAAATCCTACTAATATTTTGTTATTTTGAACAATGCTTGACTAAAGTGGCTTTCCTTTTCTGTTCCATGAACATTTGCTCCATATCATGGCTTTATTATAGCTACAAATAATGAAAAGTCTTTATTTCTCTTTGAGATTTTGTGTTAGAATCTTTGGATTTGGAAATTATTGTGCATCATGAACACGATAACTGTAACAAACTCTATATCTATGGCTAACATGATGGAATATTATGATGCTCATTGTTCCATACACATTACATAAGCATCACTTGTTACATTCTCTAGCTCTTCATTAGTTGTTGTAGTTATAGAGGAATAATATTTTCATATTTGTTTCTATTATATGGCACCTCCACTTTATACTGCTGAAAATATTGTTGCTCTCTTTTTGTATCTTATACTTATAAATGGTGAACTATAATTGATTGAATGTTTGAAGATGACAAAGCTGATGATCCCCGAGATGCAAAAAGTAAATGCAAGACATTAAATAATTTAATGTATAGTATTGTCATTGATGTCAACTTGATATGGTATGATTGCTCATATTCATATTTTCACAACACTTAAAGATCCAAAAAGACAAATTTTTTTCATCGATAATCATGTATACCGAGTGATAGTAAACCCCGAGGGACAGTGAATCCTGAGCACAAAATTTCACAGTGTTTCCCAATAGACAGTGTTACTTGAGCAAGCATTACCAAGCTAAATGTAGTTGTCACCAAACATAACTAAAGTTGATTCCTGATCTATCTGCAGTAGTCACCGAGCACAACTAAAGTGTTGACCGACGAGAACTAAAGTTAGAAAAATGACAAAACAACTTAGCTGACAATAGCTAAAGATAGAGTTAACTTTTTGATTAATTTGTTTTCATCGATCATTTAAAATCTAAAGATAAGAAGGAGATTTAAAACATGTTTTATTCCATAAAATAAGGAGAGATTTAGAGATTAAAACTAAAGCAAGAATGGCGAGTTTTACGGATCAAGAAGTGGTCAACAAAGAAAAAAAAAGAAGGAAAAGAAACAGTGAAATCATGTCTATATAAAGAGACAAGTAACTCAAAAAGAAAGAGAGGAATGCTAAAGAGAATTATGGTAAAGATAAGAAGTCTTCATACAAACTTGATCATACAAGTTGAAGAACAGAGCTAATAATTCTGCAGACGCTGAGCAACAACATTCACCGGAAAAAAGAAGTGGAGAAAAGGAACAAGAGAGAAAAATTGATCAGAAAGGTATTATGAGCTTACAATAGATCTGAACATATGCAAATATTAAGTTGTATTTATGAATAGATCATATATTGTTTTAGTTTAACAATTGATTTTTAAAATCTCTTAACAGAGTAGGATTTAACCATCCTTTATATATTGAGATACATCCCAAGGAGTATCAAAAGGTTTTCATGTTGACAACATAGTGAATGCAAGGTCAAGTGATAAACTATTAGCGATCAATCCTCTAACAAGGTCGCACTTAACAGTGTGTTTGTAACCTTTGACAGGGTTGTCTCTTCACCGAGCTCACTTCAGAAGAGTGAAAAATTTGGGTTACTGGTCCCAAGTGGTTTTTCCCTTAACAGGGTTTCCACGTTAAAAATTCATGTGTCAAATGTGTATATGGTTCATTTCCTTAATGTTTTTCTTTATACATTACTAAAATAGGATTGATCGGTAAGCACTAAGTGATTTACTATATTTTGGTAAAGGTTAAGAATAGATAGACTACTATTTGGTAAAGCTAAAAGAAATGATAAAGAGTATAAACACTGAGCAATATATACATGTTAGATTCACATAAGGAATACATCTTGTAGGACTGATGATAACTAGAGGTTTTATATTTTTGGAATAAATTTTTGGATTGATTTATTGGATTTAAATTTGAGGCCACTGATTCACCCCCCCCCCNTTCCCCCCCCCCCCCCCTCAGTTATTCTAAGAATTGGTATTAGAGCTTGTGTGCTAAGAAAGTGAGTTTAAGACTCAAGCTAAAGATCACAAGATAAGAAAAAGGGATGTGCCTAAGTTGAACAAGGACAACTTTGCATCATGGAAAAGTAGGATAAGACTCCACCTATCAGGTATTGGAACTAATGTCACTCAATACTTACATGCTGAATTTGTGTTACCTATTGGACCCCCGACATTTGATCAATTAAGAGAAAAGCATGAACATAATTCTATGCTGATAGAACTTGCTTCCTCACTCTCTGATTCTGAATTTAAAGATGTCAAATCATGCACCACTGCAAATAGAATGTGGGACAAATTTAAGGTAGTACATGTTGGAGATAAAATGTGCTAAGGGCTAAGTCAAAAAGCCTGAGAGGAAGGTTTGATGAGCTAAGAATGAAAGAAGGAGAAAGCATTACTCAATACATCTACAGAATCAAAGAGGTTGTTAATGCTATCCAAGGAGTAGGAGGTGTAACTAAAGAAGAAATTGTGGTAAGTAAAATTCTCATAACCTTATTTCTCATTTATGCTATTAGAGTATATTCTATACAAGAAATGAGAGTAGTAGAAAATAACAATGTTACTCTAGATAGTTTAATTGGTAGGCTTATTTCATTTGAGATGAATAAATTTGACAATAGTGTCTTACCAACTATTGAGTCTGCATTCAAATCTTCTTTGAAAATAAGTAAATCAAGTCATAAACACACTATGAGAAATGATAGTGAAGTGATAGTGATGACCAAGAACTTGATGAGATTGAAACACTAATGGCTAGAAGATTGCAGAGAGGAAAAGGTAGATACAAAGGTAAACAACCACTTGTATGCTTTAATTATAAAGGGATTGGACACTTTGCTGCTAGATGTCCCAACAAAAGAAAAGATAACAGAAGTAATGACAGAACTTATGAAAAGAAGTTTGATAGAGGTGATGATCGAGATTATTGAAGCAACCAACAATTTGACAAAAGAGACAACCGAGACTACAAGGACAAAGTAAAGAAGGCTTGTTACGTAGCTGAGAAAAAAGATGGAAATACTGACACCGAATCTGATGAAGATATTAAGGTGGTATTTGTTGCTATGAAATATGATTCAAAAGAAGAAGAAAGGTATGTTAAAACTGTGCTCATATCTAAGGTTAGTAAGAATGATGTCTAGATTATTGATAGCAGTTGTACTCACCACATGACTGGAAATAAGGAAAAGTTTGAAACTTTTGAATATTATAATGGTGGATCAGTAAGAATGGGTAATGGATCACCTTGTCCGATTGAAGGTAAAGGAACCATAATGTTGAATAATTTGATCAGATATGAAAATGCATATTGGGTAAAAGGACTTAACTATAAACTATTGAGTGTTTCATAGCTGAATAACATAGGTCACCAAGTTGCATTTGAGAACAAAAAGGCAATGATCTTTAATGAATTGGGAAGTTTGATCAGAACTGGTGAACAAACAAAAGGTAACCTATTCTATCTTGATGATATTAACACCACTTGTTTAATGGCTAGAAATTAATACATATGGTTGTGGCATAAAAGGTTATGTCATGTGAACTTTGACAACATAGCTAGGATAAGAAATAAAAGGAAAGTAAGAGGCTTACCGAGCATGTCAAAACCCGACTATGTCATGTATAAGAATTGTCAAAAAGGTAAAATGACAAAGTCTAGTTTCAAGATAAAAACCTACACATCTAATGCTATTCTAGAATTAGTCCATACTGACCTATGTGGACCAATGAGAACAAAGAGCTACTATGGTGATAGATACTTCATTCTCTTTGTTGATGATTATTCTAGAATGATGACTATTATGTTCTTAAAAGATAAATCAGAAGCATTCAAGATGTTTAAATAGTATAAAGATATAGTGGAAAAACAAAGTGGAAAGGAACTAAAATGTCTAAGGTCAGATAGAGGAGGAGAATTTATTTCTGATGAATTTACTAACTTTTGTAATGAGCATGGAATTCAAAGACAAGTTTCTGCACCGAGAACACCACAACAAAATGGGATTGTTGAGAGAAGGAACATATCAATTGTTGATTGTGCTAGAACACTGATGATTGAGAAAGGAATCACACAAACATTCTAGAGAGAAGCTGTCAGTATTGTTGTCTACACATTGAATAGAGTTAAATTGAAGAAAGACACCAATAAGATACCATATGAGCTATGGTATGGATACACGCCCAATGTAATTTACTTCAGAATTTTTGGAAGTCAATGTTATATTTTGAAAGATGATAGAAATGGAAAGTTTGACTCCAAAGGTGATGATGTAATATTTCTAGATTATTCTACCAAAAGCAAGGCCTATAAATGTCTTAACAAATCCTCTAACAAAATCATTGAAAGTGCAAATGTCAAAGTGCATGAATTTGCTAAGAAAAATGATGAGGAAAGAACAAAGGAACCGAAAGATTACAACAGGTTTGTCTATAGTGAATAACCTGACACTTTTCTTGAGTAACAGTGTATCACTCCTGAGCGACATAACAATGCACCTGAGCATCAAGCTGCAAACACCAAAAATCAAGAAATTACTCAAAATGATGCACTAAGCGATGAAGATCAAAATGAAGGTCAAGATGATGATCAAAATGATGAACAAAAATTTGAATTGGTACTTTCCAAGTATGTCAGAAGACACCTGTAGACACCTAAATTTGACCAGGTGCATCTAAAGCATTCAAAATTGTAAATCTCAGCCAAATACCTCAAATCTCATCATATGCATTAAAATGGATCAAATCAAATGGACATTTATCAAGCAAAGTGGACAAAAATCAAATTAAATCAAAGGATTAAATAATGATGAAATCAAATAATTAAATTCAAGCCTAAAAGGGATTAATCAAATTATACAATTGATTTTAATCAATTAATTGTATAGTTTAATCAAAAGAATCAAATCCAACCCATTCACCCTTACATGGCTAAATTAATTAAATGATTGAGTTATTTAATTCCTAAATTCTTTGAGGACAACCACTCAATTTTCCCTCCATTTGAAAACATCTCAAAGCTTTTGACTCAACCAAAGCTTGATCATGATCAACTCAGTCTACCCCCTACCCTTAGGAAATTGTTATAAATACAAGTCATTTCCTTTGTGTTTGGGATCCAAGAATTTCAAGAGCAAAGCATCCTTATTATAGGAATTTGGAGAGCATTTGAGAGCTTTTGATAATATGTCAGCATTTTCATAGCATTTAGGATATCATGTTTAGAAGCATTTATTGATTTCATAGCATATCTTGGAGCATTTGAATAGAAAAACACACATATCTTGGAGCATTTGAGCTAGATTAGAGCATTGTTTATCATTCTCTTCTCGTTCTAGGATTGTCCTTGAGAGAGATTAAGACTGAGAGCTCTCTTAACAAAGCTTAGATAGAGAACCATGAGATGTTATGGGTTTAAACTTCAATTCTTAGATTAAATAGCATTTTCTTTCCATAGAGTTGTTGTTTCTAATCCTAATTTCATGAAGGTGTAATCTCACACACACAAATGGCACTAGTAAATTTGAGGTCAAATTCTGATGGCCATTTGTCAGATTTCCAATGCTCATTTGTCGGTATTTCGACACATGAGTCCGTCGCCATTTTTGCGTAGGAAATTGCGATAGAAGACACATCCGTCAGTTTACCGACACCACATCACATCAAAAACTTGCACATGACAACAACTTCATTATGGTATTTCTTACGGTTCATCCATTGGCATTTTGACACCATGACCTATCAGAAATATACAATCTCTGTCAGAAATAACTGTTGAAAACATATCCTTTCTGACATTATAAATGTTGGCATACCTACAGTTTCCCCCTAATTTTGACAGATATACCTATCAGATATATATCATTACTATCAACGTTTCTGTCAGAATAGAGACAATCATGCAGTATTTCTTTGACATATTTCCCTGTCAAACATATAGCATTACTGTCAGAAGAATTGTCATAAATTATGATTCTCCGACATTTTATCTGTCGAAGGCATAGCACTACTGTCAGAAATTAATTATGAAATGTCAAAAAATTGATGGATATGCACATTAAAGATAAAATAGCTCAAGAGACCATCATAGGTTCTCTCTTTCTTTGGTCTATATTATTGATAGAATGTTTTACCTTTTATTAGCTCATCAAATTCGGGGATTTGAAAGAATTTAATAGAATATTTTCATGACAACGTATATTATTTAAGTTGACATTGCACAAATTTATCTACTTCGTGCACTTGTAGACTATGAGGATGGTGATAAAGAAGCATGGCCATGGTAGGAAATGCTTCTTTATCACCGTCTTCATAGTATACAAGTGCGTGAAGTAGATAAATTCATGCAACGTCAACTTAAATAATATACATTGTCATGAAAATATTCTATTAAATTATTTCAAATCCCTGAATTTGATGAGCTAATGCAATGTAAAACATTCTATAAATAATATAGACTAAAGAAAGAGACAACCTATGATGGTCTCATGAGCTGTGTTATCTTTAGTCCTAGCTACTGTCCTAGCTACCTGTCGATCGTCGAGAATAATCACCGCCTTGCATTTATGTACACTGCACAAATTGATCCTAGTCTTGCAAAAACATTTTACACTTGTACATCTTATCAATACTGGAGGCCTAAAGTAATTTTATATGATCACTAGAACATTATGTGCATGGATGAGAAACAATATCCAAAGTTTCTAGATAACCATTTTTGAGAATAGGAATGAGTGCAGGCCAAAGAAGGGATAATTCGACAACAGAAAGGAAGACATCTTTTTAGCCTGGGTCTGTATCCTATGCCCAATTGTTGAAGGATCTAGGGCCAGTCTAGAAAGATTTCTTCCATTCTATCTACAACATTGTGTCCATCCATGATCTCAGGAATATCATCATCTTTCTACTTTTCATTTGCCAAAATATATCGCTTCTTCAAGCTTGCAGAGTAATCTTATTAATAAAAGAACTCTTGCCAACATTAGGGTACCCACATATCAAAATAGTTGATGTTATTGGTGCTTGTGCTCAAGGATATCGATTCACTATTTTGAAATGGCCAAATCATTTTTATTTCATTTGTGGAGAAAAGGAGTGGGAGCAAACGAGCGGGTGAAAGTTGATTGAGCGCAAGAGAAGGCATTGAATTTTATTTGATCATGAATGCTCTCTGAAATGACCAATCATGTTTTCTATTTGATTTTTTTTGGTGTTTTTTTTGCCATATTCAGTAGATAAAAATCATGGCGGCAGCCACTTAGCCATCTTTTTGATGTTCCAGGTATTTTACAAAGATACAGGTATGTGGATTTATCATTCAGTTGCTTGCAATTGTTGGTCAAATGAAAATATTTTGTCAAGTTGAAAGGGAAAGATATCAGTTTGGTGTTTTCAGTTTATGTTAAAATTTGATTTGGTAAAATCTCAAAAAACACACTACATGTTCTAAAATGTAAAGAAGTTCAATGTTAAATGTAAGATATATATCTCATCCATAGTAATCAAAAGAAAGGACACAAAATTTATAAGGAGATTTACCAATCCAAGAATATAAGCGAATAGGAAACATGATTGGTACCTTATGAATTAGTTTTTGAGGTGCATAATCTTCATAAATCTCCTCAGAACAAGACCCCTCCTCATGAAAAATACATTTAATAGATTAAACAAATCTACAAAACTGAACTAATGGCATGTTTAGAACAAAGAAATAGATTGATAATAATATGCTAAAAATTCTATTATGTTTAATACACACAAAAGGACCAGTCCCAACAATTCTTAAA
>MU224678.1:650896-702831 GCA_018584345.1 Thuja plicata | reverse complement strand
AAAATGGTTCCCATATTTCCTGCAACTATGAAAGGAATAGTGTTGGTGTTAGGTTTCATTTATTATTGAATTCAATGGTTTCCAAGATGTGTTGAGGAGTTTGATCCTTGTTTAATGTTAATTGTTCTTTCATAATCCAGTCATAAAATAGTGAAATGCTATGTGGAAGGGATGGTTGATAGTGTTCCTTAGGGGAAGGGGGATTGTGAAAGACTGGTTATCATTGTATTGTGTATTTCCAATATGTTTGGATGCAGGGCAGACCAGGAGAATGAAGGATCACTCACTGATTGCATGATAACATGGTTTTGAAGGGTCACTGGTTGAGGGGATAGTCAAGGTCTGGATGATTGGGCCATTGGAGGACCCTAGTTCTTTATATTAATTGCTATTCGAATTGGATGCATGGATTTCTTGTGAATTATCGACTGCTATGTATCCTATAACTGGATCCATAAATCTGCATATACTTCTCTAGGGTTGTAAGCCACTTAGGGATCAAAATAGAGAAACTAAATAAAAATCGTTCTTTGTCCTATTTCTTTTTAACAAAGTCTCAACTATCAATGATACAATACTTTTGATGCCTTAAGCTATCAATACAAATGGCACCTAGCTAGAAGCTCACGGGCTGTCCATTTGATAACCACAGTCAACATTTCAAAAAAATGGATATCCTTGAGCACAAGCACCAATAACATCAAATAATGGAGTTAAAGCATGGGCTAGGGCACGACACCAGTAGAATGTGGTCATTTTAGTGACAACAATATACAATGGCGTCATTAAACACATATGCCAGTAATATCAACAAACATGAATCCAAACATTTGAATACAGTGAATCGATATCCTTGAGCACAAGTGAGAATAACATCAAATAATAGAGATAAAGCACTGGCTAGGGCATGCCACCAATAGAATGTGGTCATTTCAGAGAGCAACTCCCTCAATAATAAAATGAAATGCATTCAAATATGATGCCAGAGGCTCGAAAGATGAAGAAATCACATACCTTCTCCCACACTCAGTTGTCGCTCCTTTTCTCCCGCTCTCCAATTGAAATAAAAATGATGAGGCTATTTCACTTTTTTTTTTAATGTATACCCCGGATCTGTCAAAATTTTGATGGTCAATTAAACACCCATCAGAATACCAACATCATCGGGGCCTATTACAAAAAAAAAACACCAAATTCGTAAGAAAAAGTTACCCGTCAGACACTTCTGTCAAAATTTGGCCCCAAATGTAGTAGTGTGGCATCCACCGTGGGGATTTAAGCCTCAAATCTAACATTTTATCTTGATTATTTTGTGTGTTTTGCATTATTCTTTCTGTTATTTTTCCAAAAATAGGAGAAGAGCCACCTACAAAGTATTCAGAGCCACTTGTAAATAGAAAAGCGCCGCCTACGAAGCTTCTTTTGTCTTTGTCTTTCTTTCTTCAGCCGCCTATGAGCTAAAGTGTGCCACCTGGAAGATAAAGTGTGTCACCTATTAGACAAAGTGTGTCACCTGTGAACTTTGAAGAACCATGTTTCAGCAACATTTGATGCCACTTTATACTTTCTGTATCGCTTGTCATTTTTATTTAGCCGCCTGTGGATTGTTCTGAGCCGTGTATTAGGATTTAAAAGCCACTTTCAAAGTTGTTATTTACGCGTAGTAACATTTAAATGCCACTTATTAGCTGTTAAATTCTACACATGTCTTTCTTCTTTAAATCAGGTTTTTAATGGTTTACTCACTGTTTTGACTCTCTATGTTTTTGTTTTTTCTGTAGATGAAAAATCACCCAAAAGTGCAGAAACCAGAGAAACGATTCACAAGGCTTAGCAAAGAGGTGAGAATTAAGGCTAAAAACAATAAGAAAATACATGAAACCAATCTTTTAGAGAGTTTATTTGAAGAAGAACACCTTTATGATCATTACATTAAAGTGTTTTTTGCTTACAAAGAAAAGTTTCCCACTCTTTAATTGATTTTCATGCCTAGTTCTTTAAGCTTTGATTTGAAAAAATTCCACTAAAAAGAGCTTTTAGGAGGGAAATTGTCATTTTATTTTCCAAGTTTTCTTCACTTTGTCTCTATTTGTGTTGACTAACTTGTTGGAGGAGCCAGAGTGGGAACGATTGCCACTAGGTGAGTAGAAATAATCCAAATTCATCAAAAATGTGCCTAGCCTTTGCTAGCTTTGAAAATGAGGTATTTATCTTGACAAGCTTGCATTGATTAAATTGTGGCATTTCGTTTAAATCTAGTAATTAGGAAATCCTTCTAAATTGTCTAAATTGAACAAGCATTAGGCATATGCTCTTCACTTTTCAAAGTGAATCAAAAAGACAAACGTGCGAAGTCAATTTAGTACAATGAAAAGGATAAGGAATTGAACCACACATCTCATTTTTAAGAACCTCCTTGTCAAGAGGTTGAAAATGAATAATTGTTTCTTGAGGTGTTTGGAATGAAGGAAGACAATAGGGATATGCTCTTCACTCTTTGAGTGAATCAGATTCCCAAACTTGTTGGACTAAGTTTGATTCTTGCTTTCCAATATACATGTTAGCTAGAATAAAGCTTTAAAGGGCCTGCCTCCCGAGAATTGCCTTACGAGGATGGTGAGAGAGAATGACCCAAAGTGGGAGATATTCGCTTTTGCCGCAATGTCGTCTGACCCACTATAAATAAATGCACTTTACCTTAATCAGAAAGTGACTAAACCTTGTGCAAGCCATCCTCACTTCCTCGAGTAGTCCTTCGGGATTGCGCAAAATTTTACTTTTGTGCGTGTGGGAAGTCCACAAGGGGGTAAAGGATCTTGGAAAGATTTAGACTGGAAAGGATTTTGAAACCTTGATAAAATAGCAAACCTAGCTTTGTAGAGCCATTGTTAAAAGCCAAATTTGTTTGACTCTAAGCTAGATTGTTTGGAAGATATTCTTGTGCATTCTCGTAAAAACATCTGAGAACATACACTTTTAGTGTGGTTTTAAGGATATGGTACAATTTTGATGTGTGTTGAGCTTTTACTCTATTTTCACGCAAGATTCTTTTTTGACAAATCTGATCAAAGCCTTTAAATTTTTAAATCCCAAAAATAATAAAAAAATTGACAAATTCAACTTTAATTAGCAAAGAGCCATGTACCAGCAATTAAATGCTGCGTAAAAACAATCCTGGGCTGCTTGCAACATTGAAATGCCACTTGTAAACATTCAAAATCTGCGTAAGCCACCCGAAAGTGCTGCGTATCAACAGTCTAAAACCACTTATCAACAGGAAAACGCCACCTGCTAACTGCAGAGTGCCACGTACAGGATTTCCAGTGACCACGTATTAACATTTAAAGGCCACCTACACACAGGTAAGAGCCACCTAGAAACAAAAAAGGCAAATAGTGGGTATATACCAAAGGTTTAAAAACAAGAAAATTCCATTTTTGGATACCCTTTTGGACATTCTACCTCTGTGTATACTCAACTGGATCAGAATCTGCCATTATTGGACATTTTTCAAATCATCCACGGATTGATCATTTAAGTGAGATAAAATCCTAGGATCTGCATTTGATTTATGTTAATGCCCGATTTTATGATATCTCATTACATTAAGGCTACCCTACAACCATATGGATCTTATCTAAGGAAAGAGTGTCTTTTTCTGGGTGATCCTTTCAGTTCTTTAAGACCTTTACAAGAACCCGTCAAAGAAATAGAACCGACAATGTCCTTTCCATTTGGAAACATGGATCTTGATCAGATTAATCATGTTAACAGAGAGATAAACAATAATGGAGGAGGAAATGTTGATCCTAACAATCAAGGATCCAACAATAATACCATTAATGGAGGAGCCAACAATGACCCTAATAACCAAGGGTTAAACAACAATACTCTTGGAGGAGCTAACATTGACCCTAACAACCAAGGGACCAATAATAACAATGGGGGAAATATTGACCCTAATGATGATGAAGCCACTAATGAGAAGGCCAATGAAGCCATGCAAAGTCCTTTCTTTATGAAGCTTATGGAAAGTGTTGGAAAAAGACAAGGAAAAGTACTTTTTAGACCTAGCACAAACGGGTCTCAAGCTTCCACATGACTATGATGTTGACAAACTTAAATGAAAAGAAGCTAAGGCTAATCCCATTAACATCATGAACAAGCAATTCCAACTTTTTCAAATGCAATTGGACACAATAAAATAAAGCGGGGTTCCTAAACCTTTTTCTATCGAAGCTTTGTGTCCCTTTCCATTTGATAAGTCATTAATCATGGTTCCAATTCCAATAAATGCTATCTTACCTAAATATGACAAATATGAAGGAGAAACTAATCCTCAAGATAACTTAAGGGAATTTTGTGCCCTAAGTCTAGAGTTCATGCATGACACAACTTACCTAATGAGGTTATTCCCTAGAAGGTTGGGAGGGATGGCAATGGACTATTTTCAAAATTACCCTCCGGTATTCGAACCTTTGAGGAATTGGCCTCTAAGTTTGTAACTCACTATTCCTATAACATCAAACTTGAGGTTACAATTCTTAATCTATGTAACACCAAACAAAGAGAAGGAGAGGGATTCTTACTTTTCCTACAATGATGGAGAGCGGTATTTGCTAGATACCCTCTAAGTGTACCCAAAAAGGAGAAGATGGATATTTTTGTAAACAGCTTGAATCATGAAATGAACTATCGATTAAGGCTACAATGTCCTAGGTCATTTCAAGACCTAATTTAGAATGGGGTGACAATGGAAGAGGTATTGATAAAAAGTGGAGAAATTAAACTTTACAAGGATAACAAGAATAACAAGAATAACAACAACAACAATACCTCCAACACTAATCAAAATCAAAATGCCCCCAAAAACAACCAATTTTGGATGAAGAATAACAAAAATAAAGGATTGGTTAATGATGGGGTGGTAGAGGCTAACACTTTAAAGGCTACCCCTTTCAATCTCACTCAAAACTCAGTTCAAGCCAATAATGTGAACCAAGCACCCAAAGTGTCCTTTAACAACAACAACACTAAAAACAACTTTGGGAATAATCAAGGGGCTCACAAGCCAAAACCTTTCTTTGAACCTACACCCAAAAGGACATTCACTAACTTGGGTGAACCCTTGGAGAATGCATTAAGGACACTTATTTCAAATAAAATTATTGACTTACCAATAGCTCAACCATATGAACCTCAAATCAAGCTGAATTGGTGGAGTGAGAATAGCCATTGTGAGTATCATCGAAATAGGGGACATAAGAGTAATGATTGCATGTGTCTCAGACATGTGGTACAAGACCTCATAGACAATGGTGTGATATAATTGGAAGGCCCTCAAAATAATGAAAATCACACGGCCTTTAAACAACCTTTTTATAAGCATGAAAAAGGAGAATCTTCCAACTCAAACAATGGATGAAACAATGGGAATAATGCAAGAGGCAATCATAATGTTAACTTTGCTAATACTTATGACAATAATATAAATGTTGTTGTGATCAAAGATCAACCTATTCAAGAGTACTCTAATTCCATCACAAGGGGAAAGCCTCAAAGGTTACCCTACAAGGGGGTACTCCTATTACTATTGGCCCTAAAACACCAACTATCTTGGCTAAACAAACACTACCCACAACAAAGCCTTATAGTTTGGTGGATAAATTACAAAAGAATCCAACACAAATATTGATTTTGGAGTTGTTGAAATTATCTCCTAATCACAAGGAGATTCTGGAAAAATCCTTGGTTGAGACCACTATTCCTATAAACTTGGAGGAAGACAAATTTGAGAACATGGTAGGGCATCTCATAGCCCCTCATTGTCTTTCCTTTTCAGAGCAAGATGACATGTCTATCACACATCCTCAAAAATTACCCTTTCATATAGAGGTATTAATCCAAAGACATAGGGTCAAGAGAGTTCTCATAGATGGTGGGGCTGGTCTTAATATTTGCACTTTAAACCTTGTCAAGTCGTTAGGGTTAACCGATTCTTCCATTGATCCTAAAAAGCAAATCACTATTAAGGCTTATGATTAGGAGGAAAGATCTTCAAAGGGTATGATCATTCTACCAATTCAAGTGGGACCTATCAAAAAGGATACCATATTTTAGGTTCTTGATATGAAATTGACCTACAACATCTTACTAGGAAGGCCATGGATACATGAAATGCAAGTGGTACCTTCTACATATCACCAATGCATTAAATTTCCATACATGGGGGAAGAGATCACGATTGGAGGAGATTCAAACCCTTTCCAATATTGCAATGCTTTAAAGGCAAGTCATGAATTGTATATTCCTCATAATAGAGAAGGAGTCATCCCTGATATTATCATGGAAGAAGCCAAGCAAGAAAGTCCAAAACCCACATCAAATGTTACATCAACTTCTAACCCTATTCAAACTAACTCAACTACATCGACTAAGGGAAAAGAAAAGATGAGTAATGATGGTTCAAAGTCAAATGATAATTCAGTTCATACTTCAACATTGAGAATGGAAACTTCAAAACCCACTAAGGAGGAAAGAGAACAAATTAAGAAATATCATTATGAAAAGATGAGTTACTTAATGAACCAATTTGAGAAACAATGCAAAATTCACTCAAAAGGGGTAGGGGAGTATTTTGTTTCCCTATTTGATTTACCTACATCCCTAAGGACACATGGGAAGCCATCCAAAGATCATCAACCTCATAAATAAAATTCCCATTTTGTAAGGGAATGTGACAAACAAGAAATGGACAAAGAAGATAATGAGGTATTATAATGGCTTTATAAAGAGGACGATAATTTAGCTAATCCAAATGAAAGGGTGCAACATATCAATATCCAAACTAATCAATATGGAAAAGGATTTGATATCATAAATAAAATAGGGTATAAGGGAAGAGGATCCTTAGGAGTTTGACATAGAGGGTTGTTAGAACCTATTGAACCAGTTTGGAGAGAAAAAGAAGAGAAAGTCGGCATAGGTTTTCAACATAAAGGAGAAAGTTCAAGTCCCATGCATGATTTTCGTGCACATATCCATATGGTAGGTTCAAAAAGTTAAGATGATTCTAAGGACTATTAGTGGGATTCCTTTTTTGAAGAATCTTGTCATGACATAGAGGTTGATACCATTCACACTTATGCAACTCCTAAAGTTGAGAATTAAGAACAGGTGGCTCAAAGTTTGAATTCAACTCAAACATCAAGTAAACCTCAACAAGTCAATGTAGAACAAGCACCTCCTTACACTCAATGGGTAGGTGAACCTTGGGTACCTTCATGGATGGGATATTATAGCCTAGTTTTTAATTCACATGCTTTCTATCCCATAGAAATCTTAGAGGACTCTAGTGAAGAGGATTTTGATCATTCTTCCATGGACCATCTTGAAGAGGCACATGTCATAGACCTTGACGATACAATGTATGAACCCTAAAATGAATTCATGTCCTTAAATCCTTCAAATGAAAGCCCATCCAATGAATCCTTGTCCTTAATTCACCCCGAACTTATTGATTCGGATCTTTCTGAGCCAAATGACTTACTATATTTCCCAAATGACAATGCAATGGCCTTATACCTCAATGCGGTTAAACCCAATTCTTCCACCAATGAAATTACTCTGTACATGATGATAGGGGTAGGTTTTCAACATGTTAATACAAAAAATGAATAGAAAATATAAAAAAAATTGAGGTCTAGTGGTGAAAACCACCATGTGGCAGTGCTATACCCAAGAAAAGTAAAAATAAAGGATGTTTCTGAAGGTGAAAACCCAACTATGGCACCTAAGGGAGAGAGGTTGGACACCTTACCAGCTCATGAAGATGAAATATCACCTATACTTATTGAACCCATAGAAAAGGTTAACATTGGAACAGAGGAGGATCCTAAATTTATTCACTTAGCAGCATCTTTGAGTCCCTTGGAGAGAAAAGAATTCTTTAAATTCTTTCAAACAAAACAAATCAACTTTGCATGGTCATATGCTGACATGCCCGGATTAGATCCAAGTTTCATAATGCATCATTTAAATGTCAAACCTGGGGTTAAGCCCGTCAAGCAGAAGTTGAGAAAAATGCATCCACATGTAGCCCTTTTAGTCAAAGTAGAATTGGAAAAACTACTCAAGGAAGGATTTATAAGAGTAATTAAATATGCTGAATGGATCTCCAATATTGTACCGGTTACCAAACATGATAAAACCATAAGAGTTTGCACAGATTTCAAAGATTTAAACCTTGCTTGTCCAAAAGATGACTTTCCATTGCCAAGCATTGATGCTATTGTGGATCTCACTGCAGGTCATTCTATGTTTTCACTTATGGACGGATTTAGTGGGTCTAATAAAATTTGCATTGCACTGGAGGATCAAGATAAGACAGACTTTACATGCCCATGGGGTACCTTTTGTTGGAATTTAATGGCCTTCGGTCTCAAAAATGTCGGAGCCACTTATCAAAGAGTAATGACTACAATTTTCCATGACATGATGCACACCTTTATGGAAGATTATGTGGATGACATTCTAGCTAAGTCATATGAAAGAAAAGATCATTTATCCATACTTGAAAATATTTTTACAAGGCTAGAACAATTCAAAGTAAGACTTAACCCAAAGAAATGTGCTTTTGGGGTACAATCCAGCAAACTCCTAGGGTACATTGTTTCAGCAAAAGGCATTGAAGTAGATCCTGAAAAAGTACAAGCAATAATGGACATGGACATCCCAAAAAATATTAGTCAAATGAGGTCACTTCAAGGAAGGCTTCAATCTATAAGGAGGTTCATTTCTCAATTGGCGGAAAAATGCCATTCTTTCACTAGATTACAACATAAAGACACCATCTTCACATGGGATGAGGAGTGTGATAAAACCTTTACATTGCTGAAAACATACTTGATGAATCTACCTATCTTGATGTCACCTATTCAAGGAAAACCTTTTTTACTCTATATTTCAGCAACAGAAAAATCCTTAGGAGTCTTATTGGCACAAGAAGATGATGAAGGAAAAGAAAGAGCTATCTACTACTTGAGTAGAACATTGATCAAATATGAATTAAACTATAGCTTCATGGAAAGGGATTGTTTAGAAATGGTATTTTCCTCTCAAAAGTTAAGACATTATATGTTGTTGCATAAAGTGAAGCTCATAGCCAAAACTGATCCCTTAAAATACTTACTTAGCAAAACAACTTTAACTGGAAGGATTGCAAAGTGGGTAATGGTGCGTAGTGAATTCGACATTGAATATGTTGACATGAAGGCAATCAAAGGTCAAGTTATTGCCGATCAATTGGCTGAATATCCTTAAGAATCTACACATCCTCTGCAAGTGGAGTTTCTGGATTCTGAAATTGTGAATGTAGAAGCTAAGACATGGACTTTATACTTTGATGGATCTTACACCCTAAAGGGTAGTGGAGCATGCATTATTTTGATTACACCACAAGGTTACACAATCCCAAAATCTTACAAGTTATTGTTCCCTTGTACCAATAACATAGTAGATTATGAAGCTTTGGTCATAGGTATCAAGATGGCGCTGGAATGGAATGTCAAAAAATTACAAGTCTATGGGGACTCTCAATTAGTCATCAATCAGGTTAATGATGAATATAATACCAAGGATGAAAAATTGATGCCTTACAAGAAATTGGTGGACGATTGGAAAAAGTACTTTGCTTTGATTACTTTTGAACAAATTCCAAGAGACAAGAATAGAGCAGTGGATGCAATGGCTACTTTAGCATCTTTACTTCAAATGCCCGATCAAAATGAAAAGTATGAGTTCCTGGTGGAAGAACTGGTTAAACTAGCATTTGACCTACCTGATACCCAAATTATTTCCCTTTTAAATGTACATGACTCACCATGGTATGGACCCATCTATGCCTACCTAAAAGACCAAACCTTACCTATAGACAAAACATGAGCTCAAAAATGAAGTTTCATAAGACAAGTGGCTCGTTATACCATCCTTTCTGACACATTGTATCGTAAAGGTCTTGACGGAATGCTCCTTCGATGTCTAGAGGAAGATGAATCAAGATTAGATTTAAAAGACATCCATGAGGGGATTTTTGGGTCACATTCGAGTGGTTTAAACCTAGCTAAGAAAATCCTACGTGTGGGGTAATTTTGGAAAACCTTAGAAAGAGATGCTTGTCAGTTTGTCAAAATTTGTGCAAAATGTCAATACCATGGAGACATGATCCATGCACCAGCACAAGAGTTAAACCCATTTGTCACACCATGGCCATTCTATCAATGGGGTTTTGACTTGATTGGCATGATTTATCCACCTTCTCCAAATAGACACAAGTATATAATCACGGCAATGAAGTACTTCACTAAATGGGTTGAGGCTATCCCTTTATCAACTGTAATAGGGAAGAAAATTTACATGCTTATCCTAAATCATATCATTTGCAGATATGGCATTCCTCACGCCATCATCACCAATAATGGAAAATAATTTAAGAACAAATATGTTGATGAACTTTGTGACACATTCCATATTACACATCACTCTTCATCCATTTACTATCCCCAAGGTAATGGACAAGAAAAAGCTACCAACAATAACATCCTTAAAATCCTTAAGAGATCCATTGGCAAGTCTAGAAAAGATTAGCATCTTCAAATTAATCCAGCATTGTGGGCCTATAGGACTAGTATTTGAAACCCAACAGGAGCTACACCTTTTTCATTGGTTTATGGGGCTGAAGTTGTTCTACCTTTAGAAGTTGAAATACCATCCCTAAGAGTCTCATTGCATGGATTAATCACAGATGAAGATTATAGAGTTGCCCAACTTCAATAATTGGAAATGTTGGAGGAACATCAAACACAAGCTTATGATCATTTGAAAGTGTATCAGAATCAAATTTCAAGGAACTATAACAAGCATATTAAACCAAGAACCTTTCAAGTAGTATATCTAGTATTAAGAGAAAATCCAAAAAATTAGGCTGATAGAGCAAAGAAAGGCAAGTGGGAGGCAAATTGGCTTGGTCCTTTTGTCATTATTTCTTCATTTGGAATGGGGACCTACAAATTGGCCGATTGTGATGGTGATGAATCGAAAGAACCTATGAATAGCATTCATCTTAAGAGGTTTCACACCTGATTGAGAGGAAAGAGTATAATTTAAGAGTATCAGATGAGTCAGCATCAGCTTTGTACATGGAAAAAATCAAAATAACAAAAAAATGAGAAAAGATCGAAATACAAAAAAAAAATCAGAAAGTTCAAAAGCCAAAAACATTTGAAAAAGAGAAAAAAAGTGTCTTGGTGAAAACCTAGCAATAGGCACCTTGGTAGAAAAAAAAAAGAAAAAGAAAAAAGAGGGAAAAAAGAGCAATAATCCCAAGAGGTGAAAACCTTGAAATAGGTGCCTTTTGTCCCTTAGGTCTTTCCTAGTTGCACTTGTACATATTGCATTTCTTCATCTCATTTTTCCATATCCTCATTGCATCCGTCATTTGTGCATAATCCTAATAAAGTCTCAGAGCTACATTTTTGTCCCATTCTAGGTTTAGCTGCCCTAAAGTTTCACATTGATAACATTTATCACTTAGGGGCACACATCATAGACTTTGGTACCAAATAGATTCAATAGTGCAACATTTTGGTCACACATCAGAAGCATATTTTCAGATTCAAAAGAGAAATTTTTTGGAACCTTTGATGGATATCACTGTTCATAAAACCGAAACAGTTTAATTGCATAACATGATCCTTGAGTTTCATTGACTTATTTTATCAGGATTAAAAATTGACATACCCTGAATGATCAGACTGTCTGGAATCCTTATTTGAAAATCTTGATACATTTCACAAATACTTGGAAATTTTTGATAAGTTTTTCATTGACCTTTTTGAGTCATGTTATTTTTAGCTAATTGATGATGTTTCGACTAGATTGGAAATGATAGAGACATGATGTTTTCTTAAGCTTCTAAGTGACTATTTTGAGGAAGATCCTTTAACTTGTGTGAATTAGTCTAAGGACATGGTCATCAAAGAACCATCGAGGACATTCATATAGGCAGAAGCGTTAACCTTTTTTTGTTCATGCAAAAGGATACCTTGGCTATTTATATTTCCAATATCTTAAATACCAACATCCACTTGCAACATTGAATCTGATCAAACTGGTATTCATACTCCCATAGTTGGTCATTCAACTAGTGAGGGTTGTACTTGGTTTCATAGAAGGGGTTACCACATGAGAGAAAGTCATATTCATATTCTTATGGTCACAGTGACACCAGTAAGGATTGTATCGACTCCTAGTTCCACAACGCTCTATGATGAAAATATATATCAGTTTGATTTTCTTTTGCAAACCTCAAGGACAATTAGTTGCATTGCATCTTCATGTTAGATTAATTGCATTTGCATGTTAGATTAATTTCATCTTCATGTTAGATTAATTACATTTTCCAAGTTAGAGTAAATTGGCTTGTCTTTCTAGCACTTTTCCAAGAACAAAAGGGGGGCATTAAGGTTTATAATACTTCATCAATTCAATGGTTTCAAAGTCATCAACATGAGATTTTCTTTTTCATTCATAAATCATTAATCATTATTCATTATATATTCATATCAAGTGAAAAGCAAAGAAAAGAAACATTAATCATTATTCATTTATCCAAATCATTTAGAATTACACATCATAAATTAAGCTGCATACATCTAAAAAATCAAAAAGATAGTTGCATTCATTTATCATTGCACTAAGTATTGCATCCATATCATTGCATTACATAAATCCATGCATCATGATTAAATAAAAAAAGCATATATAAATAAGTTGCATTAACATCATTTGCATCCATTTATCTATGTCCTACTCTAAGGCATTGCATCCATAGCATAATAGAGATAAATGCATCATAGAAGCATGTAGATATGCATAAATGGAAATCTCATAACATCATCAAAGGAGGAATCAAAGATCATCATAGATAAATTTCCATCAAATGTCTATCAATCAGTACATCAAAGGTACATCAATACATGATCCATACACCAAAGTCCTGATCAAAAATACACATGATACATCATCAATGCAATATCAAGATATCATAGATCTCAATCTATCTCATGACTCGGCAGGGGCACCTGAGCCATCTCCACCTATACCTATACCTGAACCCCCTGCACCATCAGGATCCTTGTCACCTACTCTATCTTGTGTACTAGGTGGTGCCTGACTAGTGCTTGCACTGGTAGATAACTGAGCTAATGTAGCCAAAAACTATTGTAACATAGTTGTAACCTGGTATAATCGACCAGTAACTACAGTCATCCCTACCTGTAAACCTTATACATCCTGAACTAAGTCAACCATGGGAGGAACTGGAGGTGCCTATGATGCTAGAGGAGCCTAAGGTGCCTGAGGCACTAATGGTACCTGTGGTATCACCGGTGTCATGCTACTCTGTGGATCAACCTGAGGAATCTGTCCCTGTACTGGAACCTGTCTAGCCACCTAGACATGTATGTGTCTCTGCCTAGCCCACTCTACACCAAATCTATCAGGAGCCTATCTCTGTGAAGGTCCCTGTGCCTGTGCTAATCTCTGTCTCGGCTACCTAAATCCACCACCTCGGGCCCTAACATGTCCACCCCGCATCTGAGGTCCTACAGCTCTCTGCACCCTAGGAGCCCTAGGTGCCCTCTGAACCCTCTATCTCTAAGGTCTCCTACCATCATCACCATCTTCAGCATCATCTCCATCATCATCTAAAAGATCATCCACATCAGGAATAGGCTTTGTTGGGTCTGTAAATCTCATAAAGCAATATCTCATAAACCACTCTTGATACTCGGCAGACATGCCTGCATCTACTACATGTGTCATCATATCCCACATAGCATATCCCAGTTGATCTATCTGCATATAGGCCAATTGATAATCCACCTATGCTCCCCACATTGATCTGTCAGCATGTACTCTAGCATAAAGTGCCATACCTTGAGGCATGTCCTGAACCCGACCATACTGACTGAGTACTCTCCCAAAGAAAAATCTCTCAATAACTAGTGGTGATCGACCGATCATCCACCGAGGAGAAAACATATATGGAAACTCATCATCATCCTCTCGCCAACTCTCGTAAAACAAGTATGGCCTCCACACAACCTGATCTATATCATCAATAGTGCATCTCCAAAATTCAACCTTGCCCAGACAATACTGAACAACAATGCCATCATACAAAAATGCATACAGATACCCTCGGGACCGTACTCATGCTGAAACTAGTCTCGTGATAGGGATATGCTCCCAAGTCCACAACTATAATAATACTGCACCTACTGAAAGAGCTGCATTGCACCTATATATGATCTCATACAAATCATGATATAGTTGGGCTAGCATGCAAGAACCCCTATCCAATATCTGAGGATGTGCAATCAAAGGCCTCATCCAACCACAAAGCCACATCCTCTCCTATCTGGAAGAAGTAATCCTCCAATCACTGCCCCTAACAATGCTTGCAAAGTAGGAAAAGAGGCAAACTATGCCCAAGTAATACAATCATCCACAATGGTGTTGTCTCCAAACACCCATCTACATACGCTGCTATCATACACAGAATTGTAATATACTTTCTCTCCATGAGTTAGGATCCTTAGTAATCTATACACATCCTCAGGCGTGATATTCATCTCGCCATGGGGTAGATTAAATGTATTATGGTCAGAGTGCCATCGCTCTGCCATAGCTATCAAAAGACCTTGGTTTAGCTGAAACCAAGGGAGATCTAGAATGAAATCAAGACCACATGACTCGATAGTCTGCCGCTTAGGCGCCGTGAGCTCATCAACTAAATAAAAAATCCAAGATGCAACACCCTGTATCCGCTACTTACGATAATGCTCCTACATTTTGAATCAAAGTGAATCATATTAGTCTTTCTATTAGTGAACCATCCTACGTCAATCAAACACATTAAATCTATCCTTGCTCTTTTTGAGTGCATCAATGTATTGCACCTAACCTCTAGATCTTGAGACACAAGGATAATTTGTAATCAATCGGATTGACCTATCAAACATTCATCGATATGACTTTTCTAATATCCTAAACACTAAGCAACATTATGGATGAACATTTTCTAGCTTGGAATTCAATTGAGTTCTCTGGATGATCGATCAAAAGACTTCATCTATTTTAATCTCAGTTTTGAAACTTCATGGTAGGCGACACTTTAATATGTGTACACGGCTTTTTCAAGCCCCACAGTGTTTAAAACATTACACGCAGCACTTTAGTCATTGGAGGCAGCGCTTTTCTAAACAGGCGGCCTTTTAAAGTCCTACGTGGATTTTTAAGTATCCTAGATGGCCTTTAAGATATAGGGTTTCCTAGGCGGCTTTTGACTAATTGGGTTAAATTTTTTCCATAATTCTTAGGCCGTTATGAATTGCTCCTACACGGATTTTTAACATGTGGAAGTGGCTTTTCTCTGCCCTACATGGCTCTTTACCTATCTTAAGTGGATTTTCACCAATTTCTACCTAGAATGCATTCAAAACATGCAATAAATTCTATTTAAAAGAGAAATAAATACATTAGGAAGGTTTGAACCACTCATCGGAGGCCCATAGTTAGGAGGTCTCTGATATTGGCGTGCTCACTTGAACTGATGCTCTCAAATGCAGACCACCATTGCTGTCAATCATCAGAGGATTAGAGCAAAATCTCAATAGTAAAAAGTGAAAATGAATAGTAAATTTGGGTTTTTCAACCTATTTAAGCTATTTTACCCTAACTTGGTGAGGATTTTGACCCAGTTCAACCAAATCTGCATATTTTGCACACTGGGGCATTTGTTCAATATCTTTTTAGCATCATTGTTTATCAGAAATGCAATCATCTTGGATCTATTCTATCCACAGTATTCATCCAATTTTCACATCTGAGATCAATATGCTTTCATTTCTGAGGGGGCATCATCATATCATCAAACTAGGATTTTGTAGCATATCTTCTATCAAATCAAGGGCATTAAAAATTCAAACTTTTATCAGTGGGGCATCAAATTAGGGTTTCAAGTCAGAGTTTCAAATAAGAGTTTCAAATCAGAGTTTCATATCAGATTTTCAAATCAGAATTTCATATCAGGGTTTCATTTCAGAGTTTCATATCAGGTTTTTATATCAGTCAATCAGCTCATCAGTATCAAATCAATGATCAGGACATCAAGTTTTCTTTGAATCACTGCGCTTAACACATCAATTCAAAGAGGGGAATTTGTAGACACCTAAATTTGACCAGGTGCATCTAAAGCATTCAAAATTGTAATTCTCATCCAAATGCCTCAAATCTCATCAAATGCATTAAAATAGATCAAATCAAATGGACATTTATCAAGCAAAGTGGACAAATATCAAATTAAATCAAAGGATTAAATAATCATGAAATCAAATAATTAAATTCAAGCCTAAAAGGGATTAATCAAATTATACAATTGATTTTAATCAATTAATTGTATAGTTTAATCAAAAGAATCAAATCCAACCCATTCACCCTTACATGGCTAAATTAATTAAATGATTGAGTTATTTAATTCCTAAATTCTTTGAGGACAACCACTCAATTTTCCCTCCATTTGAAAACACCTCAAAGCTTTTGACTCAAACAAAGCTTGACCATGATCAACTAACTCTACCCCCTACCCTTGGGAAATTGTTATAAGTACAAGCCATTTCCTTTGTGTTTGGGATCCAAGAATTTCAAGAGAAAAGCATCCTTATTATAGGCATTTGGAAAGCATTTGAGAGCTTTTGATAATATTTCAGCATTTGCATAGCATTTAGGATATCATGTTTAGAAGCATTTGTTGATTTCATAGCATATCTTGGAGCATTTGAGCTAGATTAGAGAATTGTTTATCATTTTCTTCTCGTTCTAAGATTGTCCTTGAGAGAGATTAAGACTGAAAGCTCTCTTCACAAAGCTTAGATAGAGAACCATGAGATGTTATGGGTTTAAACTTCAATTCTTAGATTAAATAGAATTTTATTTCCATAGAGTTGTTGTTTCTAATCCTAATTTCATTAAGGTATAATCTCACACACACAACACCATCCATAGAACTAGATCATAGGAGACAAAAAGGCTGGAATGAGAACAAGAAGTAAGTCACTGAACACTAGATGTTTAATTTGTGATTTTGACCCTAAATCTGTCAATACTGCACTTGAAAATGAAGAATGGGTCAATGAAATAAATGAAGAAATTGAGCAGATTGAAAGTAATAGGACATGGACATTAGTACCTAGAACGGATGACAAAAATGTCATTGGTACCAAATAGATATTCAGAAACAAATTGAATGAGAATGGAGAAGTCACAAGGAACAAAGCAAGATTAGTATGCAAAGGCTATGCACAAGAAGAAGGTATTGACTATGGAGAAACCTTTGCACCCGTTGCTAGACTAGAAGGATTAAGAATTATACTTTCTTATGCTGCATTCAAAGGATTCAAGTTATACCAAATCAATGTCAAATCTGCATTCCTAAATGGAATATTAGAAGAAGAGGTATACATTGAACAACCAGAAGGGTTTGTTGATCCTAACATAATAAACATGGTTTGTAGACTACACAAAGCATTGTATGGATTGAAACAAGCACTGAGAGCATGGTATGAAAGACTTCACTCCTATCTCATAAGTATTGGAATTGTAAGAACAAGTGAAAATAGTAATCTGTATTTAAAAAAAGATATTGATAATAACATTTTGATTTCTGAAATATTTGTTGATGATATCATATTTGGAGGTAATGATATGTTATGAAAATTATTTTCTAATGAAATGAGAAAAGAGTTTGAGATGTTAATTTTTGGAGAGATCAAATTCTTTCTTGGTCTATAGATTCTTCAATAGGATGCAGACATCTACATCACATAATCCAAATACATCAAGGAAGTGTTAAAGATATTCAAGATGGAAGACTCCGATCCAGTTGGAACACCTATGGCAACCGGATGCAAGCTGACAAAGTAAGACAAGTCAATCGGGGTAAATTAGACCCTATATAGATCTATGGTTGGAAAAATAATGTATGTTGTACATACTATACCAGATATAACACATGCAATTGGAATAGTTGCAAGTTTCTCTGCTAATTCCAAGGAATCACACATGACTACTGTCAAAAGAATTCTGAGATATCTAAAGAATACATAGGACTATGCTCCATGGTATAAAAGAGAAGGAAAATTTGAGCTTCAAGTCTATATAGATGTTGATTGGCTTGGAAACTTAGATGACAGAAAGAGCACAACAGGAGGAGTGTTCTTTATAGGTGACAGACTTGTCACATGGATAAGTAAGAAGCAAGAATACATCTCACAATCTATTGTAGAAGAAGAATATGTGGTTGCTACTGCAAATTGCTCTAACATTGCATGGATCAACAATTACTGGAAGGTATGAATATGAAAATTATTGAACCAGTGATTATCTATTGTGATAATACAAGTGAAATAAACATTTCAAAGAATCTTTTTGTGCATGCTAAGACAAAGCATATTGCTATCAAGTATCATTACTTAAGAGAAAAAGTACAAGAGAAAGAAGTGATACTAGAATATGTACAATCCAAAGAACAATTAGCAAACATATTCACAAAGACATTTCCTAAAGATACATTTGAGTACCCGGGGAAGAGACTAGGGGTCAGACCCTTGTCTATTGGTCACTAAGCTGAGTAGGAGGCTGCATCAACCTACACATTATCATAAGATAATTCATGTTGATGCAAGAAAAGAGATGGAATGCAAATATATATATTAGTACACTGAAAGGTACTTATCTGCACCAAAAACAAGAGTTACATTGCTGATGGAGAGGAAATTCAAGGAATATATTATGAAAAAAAAAGATATACTTTGGCATTGTTGTCAAAGGGAGAGATGTACTTATGGAGAGATGTACTTAATGAATAGGGAGAGAAGTATTCAATGAAATATATTGTTGTCAAAGAGAAAATAACTATCCATCAAGGAGAGGAACAATCAAAGGGAGAGAAAACATCAGAGAAAGATTCAAAGAAACATCCATTTAAGGGAGAGAATTAGAAAAGTTAACAATGCATAGCTATCCAGATAAGGGAGAAGAGATTCTACAACAAAGGGAGAGACAGAATCATAAGTTTCTACATCTATCTAGTGAAGGGAATGAAGAATAAAGAAAGTACTCTGCAAGAATCAAATCTAAGCTCGAAGAGGTTATTGAGAGTCATATATTTGTATTGTTTATAGAAAAATAAGTTTGGTATAGACTGATGAACTACAACTGATATATTTCATAATGTATTAGTAGTATGTAATATGTTTCCATCAATGCCAAAGGGAGATATTTATGAACTATAACTGATTGAATGTTTGTAGATGACAAAGTTGATGATCATTGAGATGCTGAAAGTAAATGAAACACATTAAATCAGTTAATGTATTATATTTTCATTGAGGTCAACTTGATATGGTATGATTTCTCATATTCATATTGTCACAAAACTTAAAGATTGAAAATATAAAGTTTTTACCGTCGAAAATCATGTACACTGAGTGACAGTAAACCCTGAGGGATAGTGAACCCCAAGCACAAAAGTTCATAGTGTTTCCCGATGGACAATGTTACCCGAGCAAACATTACCGAGCTAATTGCAGTTATCACCAAAAAAAACTGAAGTTGATGCCCAAGCTATCTGTAGTAGTCACCGAGCACAACTAAAGTGTTGACCAACGAGAACTGAAGTTAGGAAAATGACAAACCAACTTAGCTGGAAGGAGATAAAGATAGATTTAACTGTTTGATTACTTTGTTTTCATCGATTAGTTAAAAGCTAAAGATAAGAAGGATATTTAAAGCATGTTTTATTCTATAAAATAAGGAGTGATTTACGAATTAAAACTAAAGCAACAATGGTGAGCTTTACGGATCAAGAAGTGATTAACGAAGAAAAAAAGAACAACAAGAAATGGTGAAATCATGTCTATATGAAGAGATAATTACTTCAAAAAGAAAGAAAGGAATGCTGAAGAGAATTCTGGTGAAGATAAGAATTCTTCATACAGACCTGATCATACAAGCTGAAGAACATAGATAAGAGTTTTGCAGACACTGAGCAATAGAGAAGCAACATAATTCATCGAGAAGAAAGAAGTGGAGCAAAGGAATAGAAGAGAAACATTGATTAGAAAGGTATTATGAGCTTATAATATATCTGAACATCTACAAATATTAAGTTGTATTTATGAACAGATCATATACTATTTTAGTTTAACCATTGATTCAGAAAATCTCTTAACAGAGTAGGATTTAACCATCCTTTATATATTGAGATACATCCCAAGGAGTATCAAAAAAATTTCATGTTGATAGCATAGTGAATGCAAGGTCAAGTGATAAACTGTTAGTGATAAATCCTCTAACAAGGTCGCACTTAACAGTGTGTTTGTAACATTTAACAAGGTTGGCTCTTCACTGAGCTCACTTCAGAAGAGTGAAAAATTTGGGTTACTGCTCCCAAGTGGTTTTTCCCTTAATAGGTTTTCCACGTTAAAAATCCATGTGTTAAATGTGTATATGGTTCATTGCTTTAATGTTTTTCTTTACACATTACTAAAATAGGATTGATCGGTAAACTCTAAGTTATTTATTGTATTTCGGTAAAGGTTAAGAAAAGATAGATTGCTATTTGGTAAAGCTAAAAGAAAGGATAAAGAGTATAAAAACCGAGTAGTATATACTGTATATGTTAAATGTGGCCTTGTTATTCAACCATACATTTCAACATAGTCCTTATCCATCAGCCACATACAAAAGTGAATATGATTTATTCATCCTGCATGCTTGTATGATTCGACCTATTGTCTTCTATCCAAATGGGGTTTTAAATGGCCCTCAGAATGAGAGTCTCACAACCTAGACCAATCCAAGAACGAAGGATTTTTGTCCATGAATGCAATGTAATGTAATGCAAGATTAATCTAAGAATATGAAAGATGCAAGATTAATCTAAATGAAATTAAACTAAAACATGATAAGAAATATGAGATTAGTCTAAGAAAATGAATCTATTCTATTGCAAATGAGCTTAATTGAAATGAGATTATGAGCTAAAATGCAGCATCAATTCTTTATTCTAACAATGCATATTCTTGAATGAGAAATGGGAGTTCTTTTATAGACTGAGAGTCTGATCAGAATAGAAAGTTTCCCATTTGAATTAAAATAGATAAAAAAGCCAATTCAGATTAGCAAGTTTTCTTTAAAAGAAAATAATGAACTGTTTTCCCTTTGTTTTTAATTGTTTTCTTTCTCTTTAAAGCACAATTAATTCAAAGTTTTTATTTCTGAATAGGAGAGAAGACTTTTGAGAGAATATTTAATTAAATAAATAGAATATGACCTCATAAATGTGTTTTTCTCAATAATCTGAATAATTAAATTCAATTATTGAAATAAGGATATTTATTTAATACTTAAATATTATTTAATTCCTTTTTATGTTTTTTTAGCTAAAAGGGGTGATTTAATTTAATTAAAGTGCTAGGAGTTTATAATTAAATTAATTCGATCATTAGGTTTGTTTAGCTAATTGATTGATATTTAGGAATTAAATATAATGTATGAATAATGTAGATTTAGGATTGTCTGCATTTGACACTTAAGTCGAGTAGAGTCAGTCAAAACTCAGAATTGCCTAGTACAATAGGACTTTGATGATCTAGAAGAATGACAAATGCAACAAAATTGGTTAGGGTTGCAAGATGCCAATTTTGGGGTGTTACATTTTGCCCCTCTTTGAATTGGTGTGTGAGCAATGCATTGATTCAAAGAATAGTATGATGTCTGAAGCACCAAAGAATAGATTTTGAAAATTGATGATGCAAAGATCGATTGATGAAGATTTCAGAGCCATCTCAAGCATAGAGCTTAACTCTCTGAAGTCTAGGTTTGATTTCCAAGACGTCGGTCAAGTAGAGTTTTCAAGGGTCATCTCCAAAATGAAGCTTGATCCTTGGGGATCTGGATTAGATTGCCCCGATACCTAATACATTAAAATTTTGAGATTCATCTCTAGAATGAAGTTTGATCCTTAGGGATCCGGGTTAGATTGCTAAAATACCTAATAGATTAAGATTTCAAGAATCATCTCCAGAATGAATCTTGATTTTCAAGAGTCAAGGTTAGATTGCCCAATTCCTAATAGATGAATTTTTGAGAATCATCTCCAGAACAAATCTTGATCCTCAAGAATCTGAGTTAGATTGCTCAGATATTTAATAGATTAAGATTTCAAGAATCATCTCCAGAATGAAGCTTGATCCTCAAGGATCCAAGTTAGATTGTTCGAATACCTAGTAGATGACAAGATGTAAGGAAAAAATATGTCCCTATTGATTAAAAGTCGTGGAATACCCAGTTTTGACTGTGAGGTACAAAAAACTGGACATGCCCCAAGTGATGAGATGCCCCTAGCAATGAGGACTTTTGAATTCATATTAGATTGATTGGAATAGATTCAATGATGTAATCATCATGCCCCCTCGGGAGAGAGATGGAAAGATGACACATCATAATGATGATTGAGAGGCAGAAATCACAGATAGATGTCGAGTTAGAGATCAAGAAGAACTCAAAGAATATTACAAAAGAATTCAAAAGATTCATAATCAATTTTGAGTGATTTCAAGGTCTGGTTGACCAAGTTTGACTAGGCTTGACCAGAGAAGACTAGAGTTAACTTTTGATGAAAAAGTTTGACAATTTTGAGAAAATGATGATAGGATAAGATTTTGACAAGAAAGTGACATCAGAAATTTGACTGCACAAGCGTCCGATCGCGTTAGTTGCAAGATTTAAAATGTGATTTTGAGCTATATAGAAGTGTCAAATTTTTATTTTGATCCCAAAAATGAAATACTTTTGAAAATTAGATTCCAATTCAAAGCATTTGGAATTGAAGAGAGAGAGTGAGGATCAAACACATGGGCAGTAGTGATGAATCTAGAATGGTGAAGAATAACTCTGCAATGTACAAATCTAGGAGAACGCAATGAAGTGAGCATCTAATTGCTGCCACAATGCAAGTCTAGAATGAAAATGCTATCCTATGCTAGATGCAATCCCTAGGACATGGTTGTGAGACCCATCGGATAATCATCATCATTAATTATTCTTGGAACATTGGAGTTGATACAATCCTTACTCGTGCCACTACGACCATAAGAATATGAATATGAATTTCATCAGATAAAATGTAGGAAATGAATGTAAGAACTAGGGCACAAAAGCCAAGATGACCTGAACATTATTTCTAGTTGATGTTGCAAGAGTACACCAGTATCAAGGCATTCAAAGCCAAGATAACCATGAGTGCGATCATGCATAAACAAACAAATCAATAATAGTGAAGGAGATAGTACCAACCTCACCTTGGCGTACAAATAAAGAGGATCAAGGGATGTGAGGCTTTTCCACCTTAATGCGTGAGCTCTTATCACATACACCCTATTTTTTTTACTTTTCCAGATCATCGAGACTACACCAACAAGCAATAAACAAAGAAAATATCAACAAAATCCATGAGAACATACAACATACAAAGAAATATTCAATCATAGCTGAGCTAGTTTCAAAGTTTTTGAATATGTATGTATATGAGGTGTTGAAAAACACTATTGTGCTTGTGAGTGCATTGTGTTTGATTGTCATCGATAGATGTTGACATTTGAGATATCCAATTTGTGTTGAAAAATATAGATGCGTCCAAAGATAGTGTTGAGAAACACTATTTTAATTGGGGTGTTGAAAAACACCAGGTTGTGTCAGTAGAGTGTTGTCCTTCAAAAATGACAAGATTAATGACTCTTAGTGTGATCAGATTTGGGGACCCATGCCCCTAGTAGCAGCGACTGACTTGACGTATGTTGCGAGAATGAGCTAGATTTGGTTTCCCCTAGGCTTATGATGTTGAATCAGTGTCAAGTCAGTAGGGTTAAAAAAGGAACCAAAGTGTCACAAAAGTGACCAAAATCTATGTACAAACTAAAGAAAAGGATCGTCAAGACTAAGTATCAATAGATAGAGAATTTGAGTATAACTCCAACTACAATGGATGTGAGCAATCTCAATAGTACAATGACAGTAGGAAGACATAGTGAGAACCACAAGTGATTGACGCGAGAGATATTTTTAAGTGAAGAGATCATAGTATTAGCTAGACATCAGTAGGTAGACGTAGTGAGAACAACTGGTGACTGATGTTTGGGAGATTCTCAAGGAGAGAGAACTCAGTATAAGCTAAGAAATAGTAGGCAGACATGTTGAGAACCACTGGTGACTATCACAAAATATATCCCAAAAGGTGATAGGATAGTGCCCCCTAGACCAGGAAGGTTGCTCTGAGAGTCCAACCAGTTTCAATCCATGTAAGTTGGTGTCTTGATGGGAATTTGAGAGCATGCGGAAAATCAAATGTAAGTAGGAAAGTAGCAAAGCAGGAAAGCAGGAAAGAAAATGCATAAAGCCAAGTGGTGTTGTGATAGATATAGCAATGTGGAACAAGAGGCTCTTGTTTGCCAAGTTTTCACCTTCTTGGTAGAAATTCTTTTTTTTCTACCATGACGCCTGTTTGCCAGGTTTTCATCAATGGCACTTTTCCTCTTTTTCTCTTTTTTTTGTATTTCTTAAATTTTGAATTTTTTTGTATTTTTTGAATATATGATTTTTTTGAGATACATCAAAGCGCCTATCGCTAGGTTTTCACTGAGATGATCTTTTTTTCAGGACATTTTCATATTTTAGAAATTTTTCAAGACTTTACTATATACATGAGCACATGAAAGATATCTCAACTATAGAATCATTTCAGATGAAGAGCGTTGATGGGCTCCTTGAGTTTCTCCCCTTTAGTAGTATAAATTTGATAGGTGCCAAACCCAAACACTATAGTGACAACATTCGGACCAAGCCAATTTGGTTCAAATTTTCCCTTCTGGATCCGATGTTGTTGATTCTTAGGGTTCTCCCTCAGAATGAGGTCACCCAGTTGGAAGTCCTTTGGTCAAACCTTCTTTTTATAGCTCTTGGACATCCTTTTCTAATATGCTCTAAGGTGATCAAATGCTACTTGCCATTGCTCATCAAGTAATTCTAGCTCTTGTAGTCATGATATTTTTGTATCATCATCAGTATTGAGGCCTTTCAGAGAGACTCGTAGAGAAGGAATCTCAACCTCAATTGGTAACATAGAATCTTCTCCATAAACCAAAACATATGGTGTAGCCCCTGTTGGTGTTCTTATGCTTGTTGTGTATGCCCAGAGAGCTGGATTGATCTGGAGATGCCAATCTCGTCCAGATTTGTGAACTGTGCGATGCAATATTTTAAGGATTGTCTTGTTTGATGCTTCTTCCTATCCATTATCCTAAGGATAATATATGTAAGACCAATGTTGAGTGATTTTAAACTTAGAGCATAGATCCGTCAAATCCTTATTTTTGAACTGCCCCCCATTATTAGTGATTATTACTGAGGGTACACCATACCTGAAGATGATGATTGAGTTGATAATGAACATAGCTACATAATTTCCATTGGCTACAGTGAGAGGGACTGCCTCCACCCATTTGGTAAAATAGTCTATAGTTGTGATGATGAACTTATGTCCATTTGAGGACGAGGGATAAATTTGACCCACCAAATCAAAGGCCCATTATTGAAATGGCTAGAAAGTAATGAAGGGAATAAGCTCCTTGACTGGAGCATGAATCAAATTTCCATGTAGTTAACACTATTTGCAAGACTTAGCAAACTGTGCAGCTTCTTTTTCCATATCTGACCAATAGTAACCAGCTCTAATAAGTTTACGAGCCAGTGTCAGGCCGTTAGAGTGAGACCCACAGATGCCTTCATGCACCTCTACTAATGCACATTTGGACTCATCAGGTTCTAAACACCTAAGAAGGGCACCATCTAGACCATGCCTATACAAGTTGTTAGCAATGATGACAAACTATAAAGCACTGTGGATTAAGTGACGTTTCTCATTCCAGGTGTAAGTGTCTGGAACAATCTGGTCATGAAGGTAGGGAATAAATATGATGGTAGTGGGATGAGTCATGTCCAATGATAGAACAAATCACTCGGGACTCAGGGGAATCATAGGCTGGGTAGCGTAATGTCTCCACTAGGAATTCATGTTAGAAATAATTTTCTGGCATCTGTAGCATGGAAGCAAGAGTAGCCCTGACATCAGCCTCTTTATTGTCTTCTCTTGGAACCTATTGAAATGTGATGTGAAGAAAATACTATCTGAGGTCATCAACCAACTGTTTATAAGGCACCAAATTGTCATCCTTTGTCTAATAGATATCATTTACTTGATTGATGACTAACTGTGAATCTTCAAGGACATTGAGCTCGTCCACTCGCCACTCAAGAATGATCTTCATACCATTGATCAAGGCTTTGTACTCAACAATGTTATTTGTACAAGGAAATAACATCTTGTATGCTTTTGGTAAAGAGTACCTTTGAGGTGTGATGAATAGAATCCCATCACTTGACCCCTGTTGAGTGACTGAACCATCAAAGAACATAGTCTAGGAGCGATGTGTGAGAAGTAATATGGACTCATCTGGAAATTCGATGTTCAATGGTTGATGATCTACTAGAGGTGCTGCTGCCAATTTATCTGCAATTGCTTGGTGGATTTTCTTTCTACATACTCAATATCAAATTCACTAAGAAGCATGACCCATTTGGCTAGTCTACCTATGAGGGTAGCTTTACTAAGAAAATATTTTAGAGGATCAATCTTAGTAATAAGGCATATGGTATGAGCTAGCATGTAGTGTCACAGTTTTTGTGAAGCAAATACCACTATGATTCAAGCCTTCTCTATAATAGAATAGATTGTTTCATATGAGACCAGAGTTCTACTAATGTATTAGATAGCCCTTTCTTTGTTGTTCTAATCTTCTTGAGCTAATAGGACACCTAGTGATGTATCCGTAGTAGAGATGTAAAGTATGAGTAGCTTCCCATGAATAGGAGGCATCGATATTGGCGGGTTCACAAGATATTGTTTGATTTGTGTGAACCCCTCATCACATTCCTTGTTCCATTGGTAAGTCACACCCTTGTGTAAAGTCTTGGTGAATGGTTGTGACTTGTCCTCCAGTTGTGAGATGAAGTGCTGGATAGACTGTAACCGGCCTTGAAGTCATCTCATTTGTCTAATATTATTTGGTGGTAGAATTTCCATGATAGCTTGAAGTTTCTCAGCCACTTCGATGCATTTTGCAAAGATGATGTAGCCAAGCAATTTTCTAGATATCACGCTAAATGCACATTTCTTAGGATTGAGCCTCAAACAGAACTATTCCATGTGATCCAGTATAGGACCTAGATTTGCAAGGTGTTTCTCTCGTTGCATGCTCTTAGCTAAAGTGTCATCAACATAATATTCCATTGTTTTATGCATCATGTCATGAAATATAGTGGTGACAACTCTTTTATATGTAGCACCAACATTTTTTAGTCCAAAGGGCATGACATTCCAACAGAAAGTGCTCCATGCACATGTGAAAGAAGTTTTCTCTTGGTCTTCTAGCGCGATCTTTATCTGGTTGTAGACAGAGAAACCATCCATTAGTGAGTAAATTTCATATCTTGCTGTCATATCTACAATCATATCAATATTGGGCAATGGAAAGTCATCCTCAGGACATGGCTTATTCAAGTCTCTAAAGTTTGTGCAGACTCAGATAGATTTATCGTGTTTTGACATTGGAACAATGTTAGAGATCCATTATGCATAGTCAATTGCTCTGATAAATATTGCCTTAAGAAGTTTCTCCAATTCAGCTTTGACTAGTAGAGCCACATGTGGATACATTTTTCGAAACTTTTGTTTGACAAGCTTAATGCCTAGTGCAATGGAAAAATGATGCATGATTAGATTAAGGTCTAATCCTAGCATGTCTAAATATTTCCATGCAAAGTTTATCTTTTTTCTCCAAAAGAATGTAATGAATTTCTCTCTTTCTACCTAAAATAATGATTGTGCCAAATGAATGATTTGAGGTTTAGCTTTCATACCCAAGTTGACCGGTTGAGTGGGCTCAATTAGCACATATGATCATTCTTGGAAATGACTAGGAAGTGTATCAAGTATCTCATCCTCAGGCACCTCAGAGAGGTTTTCACCCTTGGATACATCCTTTATTTTGACTTTTTTAGGCTCTAACACTGCCAAAATGTGGTTTTCACCATTAGAGTGCCTATTTGTTCTTCTTTTGATTTTGTGACTGAGTACTTGATATCAGCATCAGTCATGTTGACACTTTCTTTGCTAGTGGTGGACATTACAAGTTCGACAATGTTGAGGTAACATGAAAGAGCGTAGTCATTTTGGAATGTAAGGACTTCATTAGATGGGGAGGAGGAGTTCCAATCTATAAGCTTGGGATGGTAGAGTGAAAGAGAAGTGATGGGTTCAAGTGCGTTCATGGTATAGTCATCAAAAGCATGGACTAGCAAGTCGAGACCTAGAGCAATCCCATCCAAAGGTATAGTCAAATTCCTTTGTCTCCTAGCGACCATAGTAGATGACATGTTAACATCGATGGAATCAAACTCATTTGACCTTTCACTAGACCCTTCACTTACTTTGAGAAGGTTTTCATATGTATCAACTATTTCTATATCCATGTCAAAGGGAGTGCTTGAAAAACTATCAAACTCGTAATCATGAGAGTTTGTTTCATCATTAGGTTTCATATTAATAACATGGGTGAAATCAACTCTTTGCCCCCAGTTGGGATGAGTTCGGCCTAAAAAATATGCTATGGTCAGATGAGCACCATTTGACATAGGTGCTTCATTAGTGCTTGCAACATCATCTACTTCTTGTTTAGTGAGAAGTGGCTGAGATTCCTGTTCAAACTACTCTTGGAAGTGTGGTGGTATGTACAAATCACCATGATGACCTGCATTAACAGTTTGTATTTCTTTCCACTACTCATAGGTTAATGGAGTAAGTGGAGTAGTTTCATCAAAATCACTGTCAGTCTCTACTGTACTGATACATGGTATGAAATCATCTAGCTCAGCAAAGAATGCTGCTAGATCTAGAGGAATGGGACAAGGGAAGCAAACTTCCTCAGAACTATCTTTGAACTCTTCAGTTTTAGGTGTACCTTCAAGTGTTGTTTGTTGATCTATTTGAGGTACAAATTTGTTTATCCCCAGTTGAAATGTGAGCTTCTTGAAGCCTATACCTATAGAGTCATGTATTCATCAACCAATAGCTTCAAGTGGTGCAATCAATACTTTATGATTTGCACCTATAGGACCATTTCTTTTGTAGCTAAAATGTTGCCTAATAGTTAGACCCTTGCCACAATGTTTAGGTTTTATGTCACAAGGTGTAGTGGTTTGCTCAGAACTGTCCTCTCCTTTATAGATCCAAGCTTTGATAGCCCTATTTTCAGCTTCTTCTTCTAATGGTATCATGGCCTGTACAAAGGTACCACCATATTTTATTTGAGGAGGAACTGTAGAAGGTTTAGTGTTCTTAGAAGGTCTCCCAAAAGAACGTGGAGACAAAGGCAAAGATGTAACAGATAGCACAGGTTCAATCTGATATCCTCCCATGTTAGTTTCCTTGAGTGTTAGAGCTTTTTGAATTTCCTTTAGTTTAGTCTCGAAGAACTCAGTAGACTCTCTGTTGGTGGGTACAAAGATGTCAGAAGATTTTGTGAGTGTGTTGCAATCATAGTGTGTATTAGCAGGTATAGTCACGTCAGATCCTTGGAAAGGGAACTTAATGCACTAATGGTATGGTTAAGGAATAGCCTGCATTTCATGGATCCATGTCCTCCCCAACAGAATATTGTATGCTAAAGGAATGTCAAGCACTTGGTAGATAACATCTCTTTCAACAGGGCCGACTCTGATTGGTAGCACAACTAGCCCCTTATATTTTCATTCTTCTTCATCATAGGTCTTAATAGTAATCTTTTTATGGGAATGTATGCAATCTTCACCATAGCCTAACTCAGTAAGGAAGCTAGCAGAGAAAATGTTGAGGCCAACGTCATTATCTATGAGAACATGATGAACGCACTTTTGACCAATCATCAATTCAATGTGCAAGGGGTTGTTGTGTGGGTGACTTAAAGAATGGTCATCTTCCTCAGAGAAAGAAAAGTAATGGGAGGATGTCAAGTGACCTACCATGGATTGAAACTGGTCAAGATCAAGATCTTTTGAGACATTTGCCTTAGCGAGGGCTTTGTCAAGGATCTCCTTGTGAGCAAGGGAGATTTTTAGCAGCTCAAAGATGGTGATCTGAGCTTTGGTATGTTGTAGTTGGTCTAGTATGTTGTAATTGGTAGCACTAGATGAGGAACCCAATTTCAAATTCTTGTTGGTAGAGCCAATAGTAGCTTTGTCTACAAGTTGTGTGGGTACAGACGTAGAAGGCTCAAGGACTTTGAGAATGATCTTAGCACGAGATCGAGTAACAACATTTGCACTAACCTGAGACTATTCTTGTTTAGAGAACTGAGGCATAGGCCCTCACAAGATGAAAGGAGTTTTGGACTTGAGAGTATCTTCCCTTCCCTTGAGAATGATCATGTTATAGTATTCAGTATCAATAGTCTCAACCATATTAATGACATTGTCATTATTGGTTTATGTATAGTTGACCGTAGTGTTAGTATTCTTTCCTTTAGATGATTCACCTTTCCCATGAGGAGGAAATGGGTCTTTGAAAGCTTGGTGATCTAAGTTTTTGTTGTGACTTCCCACAACAATAAACTAACTATCAATAAGGTCTTGGATCTTGTGTCATAATTGAATGTAGGTAGCCGTCTTGTGACCCTTATTCGGATAGTAATCACAAAATGTAGATTCATTCCACCAAGATGGTCAAGGTTGTGGATCAAAAGCACATGAGTTATCCAAAGGAGTGAGTAAATGGTTGTCCAAGAGAGTCTTGTAAACCGCATCAAGAGGTTCTCCTAAAGGAGTGAAGGTTTAGATCATTACTTTTTTGGATTCTGAAAAATGTGAAGTACTTGTTTTGGATTCTGCCACACCCTGTTCAATGGCTTTGGCTACCTGCATTGTGGTAGTGAGAATAAAAGCAGCCTTTGAAGGCTTGGGAGTCACATTGTCTACAACTCCATCATTCACAACATCCTGGTTCTTGTTGGTAAATTTGGGTTTATCTTTGCTAGAGGAGGAAGACCCTTGTTTATTTTCCTTGTGTAAGGTTAGTTCTCCTTTCTTGACCATAAATGTCTCAATTCTCATAGCTTTCTTAGTCATGTCATCAAAGGTTAAAGGACCTTGCAGCTGTACTTGGAACCCAAAGTTAGGAAGAAGATTGTCTAGAAAGATATCCAACTTTTCAGATTCAGGTATTTTGCAAGAATATCTTCTATAAAGTTGTCTCCATCTTTGGACAAATGTCAAGAAGGATTCTCCATAATTTTGTTTCAAGTGGCAAAGATATCAGATGTGAACCAGATGTTGGATGTTGTGAGAATAGTGTTGTAGAAACAAATTGACCATTTTTTCAAAAATTTTGATGCTAGTTGGTAGTCTAGAGAACCACTCCATAGCTAAACCTCCCAAACTACACAAGAAGAGATGCATGAGGTAGGTTTGATCATGTATGAACTCCATAGAGAGAGCACCAAACTATCTCAAATGATCTTGGGGATCAGAGGTACCCAGTTATTTATCGTACTTGGGAAGTTCAACTCCTTTAGGAAAAGGAGGTGTGCATAGAGTCTTATCAAATGGGAATGGACATATGCTTTCTAGAGTGAACTATGTAGCTGGTTTATCTTTCTCCTTCGTGAGTAAGAATTTGTTCTTGCGTACTTTGAACTTGTTTTTGTAACTCTGAGTTTTTTGGTTTCTTCCTCTTGCGTGAAAAGGGTCTCTACATTATAGTTGGAGGGTAACTTAGCCCCTTGATTGGCTAGTTCAAGAAGATATTTATCTTTTTCCTCAGCTAGGAGAATTTCCATCATCCTGCAGAAATCTTTATTGGCACGAGCATTCACGATATCTACTTGGGTTATTTCCATTTCCTCATCATTAGGGGGGTCTTGAAAATGGAATTTACCCATGTTTTTAGAGAGATCATCTTTTTTATGTTCGCCTGATTGGTCATGATCTACCATCTTGCTAGAGTGCAAGTGTTCAGTGTGTAAAGACTCAGTATGAGAAGGTTGAGTGTCTTTAGAATTTGGATCCTCCTAGAACAAAGGGTTTCAAACCTAACTAAAATCCACTAGAAATAATCATTTTACATAAGGTCAAAGTACCAGAGAGGGTGATCGAGATGATTCCTCACTAGATGTAGCTGGCAATGATGTGGAAAGAACATATTCTTCTTGATTGATTGGTCTACCCCTACCTTGTCTAGTAATAGGTGAAGGGAATATTTTTCCACTTCAATTTGTAACAGTCATAGACAAAGATTGTACAAGGGATGTGAACTAGGACCACACTTGAAACTGTCTCAAAGTAAATGCACAGAAAGTGCCAAAAGGTGAAGTATACTTGGTGCAAATTGTCAGAAATGAGGCTAGAATAGCCGAGAGGTGACTATTGCGACACAAGATATGATGACACAGTAGAAATAGACCAAAAGATATGAGACGAGACCAGTTTAAGAAAGAATCACATAAATCTCAACCCAAGAAATCAAGTTGCAGAATGTGTGCTTATAGAGGGTAGATAAATAGACCTAGAACAAAGACTAGATTTAATAGAAAGACGCTGGACAGATTGGAAATTTCTCACTATTTTGACAAAATGTTTCAGACTCACGCGAAGAAGTACTTTCTCGTGCAAAGATTCTCACAAGCTACTGCAAAACTATGCAGTCCCACACGAAAAAAATAATGACAGACTGGTGAATAAAATATCAACAGATTGCAAAATGTCATGCGATGATTGACAGCGTGTCATGTGAAGTTTCTCACAGAATGGCATGAACTTGGCAGAATATCGCATGAGATTTAGCAGTGAAAAAGTGAAATTCTATAGAATCAGACAGTTAAGACCAGATTGCATTTTTTGAGACAAGATCATGTTGTTTTCTGACAAAGCGTTTGAGTTACAGATTGTTTTGGACATGTTCAAGTATGATAGTTTGTGTGATTTGACATTTGTTTTGATTTTTTAAATGATACACCAAGGAAAAACACATTAAGAAGAAAGTTTGTAGTACCAGAACAAACACATCATAATCCTATGATAGCCAGGGCAGTATCTCTTGAATCCCCACTTGAACTGAATTTTAGCTACGCTTACTCATAATGGACAACTTAGAAGCTTGGAGGCACGGGCTCCTCCTTACATGTGCACTCACTTCTTAGGCACACCAAGCTTCGAACCCCAAAGGAATTGCTTCCCAAAGGGTTTTTGTCTCTACTAAGAGCTGTAAAAGTGGGGCATCTTAGTCGATCTCTGACCTTTTGCACCAACAGATAGAGGGTTTTTGGATGCTATAACAATAGTTTGTAGTAAGGACATACGTTCAGGTGGTTGTGATCAAGTCATTTTCCCAATTAAGGGGGCTTTCCCAATCCTTTCAAAGAAAGGATTTCACCTTAACAATGTATGGACTTTAACGCACTGCTAGGGTACTAGAGGAGATTTTGGTTGCCACAACGAATTCACACCTGTCCATTATGAGATTAATCACAATGACATTTTTTATATACTGGTTCGAAAGGGCTTGGCTTTAACCTATTACCGGTTGGGAAATCCACTCTCACTGGCTCTGCTAAAGCACTTGGGAGGTAGCCACTCTAGAATAATCATATGAATTTCTCTTACACCCAAGATCCATAAAGGCGAGAGGAGAGGATAGGTTTATATAGCTCTTGGGATTACAAACTAGAAAACACTTCAATCACACAAGATAATGATTCATTTTAAGCACCAACCGAAGTGTGTTCTAACTACTAAAAAAAGACATGAGAGTTTTGTGAAAACACATAGGTCTTCGACAAGCGTCCTGCGGTAAATACATTAGTTGTTTGTAATTTATTTCTTCATTCTCTGCATCCTGCAAACCACCATTAAGATGTTCCAAAAATAAAATCAGAGAAACATAGATGTCAGGAAACAACAAATGGTTATAAAATTGAGATAATAAATAGAAAATAAAGGTCTCTGGTGTCAAATTTCACGCGATTATTCTCACAGTCCCACGCGAAGAAGTATAGATAATCATGCGAAGAACAAAAAAGTTCTTGTGAGATGTTGTGAAATTTCACATGAAATCTCTGACAGAGACGTACAGACAGAGTGAAAAATTGAAAAGAAGTGCAATAAAATGAGGCCAAAACTGATTATTCCAGCCCATGATGGGTGCCAGAAATGTATACGTTAAATGTGGCCTTGGTATTCAACCATACACTTCAACATAGTCCTTATTCATCAGCCACATACATAAGTGAATATGATTTATTCATCCTGCATTCCTGTATGATTCGACTTGTTGCCTTCTATCCAGATGGGGTTTTGAGTGACCTTCAAAATGAGAGTCTCGCAACGTAGACCAATCCAAGAACAAAGGATTTTTCTCCATGAATGCAATGTAATGTAATGCAAGATTAATCTAAAAACATGAAAGATGAAAGATTAATATAAATGAAACTAAACTAAGACATGATAGTAAATATGAGATTAATCTAAGAAAATGAAGCTATTCTATTGCAAATGAGCTTAATTGAAATGAGATTATGAGCTAAAATGTAGCAGCAATTCTTTATTCTAACAATGCATATTCTTGAATGAGAAATGGGAGTTCTTTTATAGACTGAGAGTCTGCTTAGAATAGAAAGTTTCCCTTTTGAGTTAAAACATATAAAAAAGCCAATTCAGATTAGCAAGTTTTCTTTAAAAGAAAATAATGAACTGTTTTCCCTTTGTTTTTAACTGTTTTCTTTCTCTTTAAAGCACAGTTAATTCAAAGTTTCTATTTCTAAGCAAGAGAGAATATTTTTGAGAGAATATTTAATTAAATAAATAGAATATGACCTCATAAATGTGTTTTTCTCAATTATCTGAATAATTAAATTCAATTATTGAAATGAGGATATTTATTTAATAATTAAATATTATTTAATTCCTTTTTATGTGTTTTAGCTAAAATGGGTGAATTTAATTTAATTAAAGTGCTAGGACTTTATAATTAAATTAATTTGATCATTAGGTTTGTTTAGCTAATTGATTGATATTTAGGAATTAAATATAATGTATGATTAATGTAGAATTTGGATTTTTTGCATTTGACACTTAGGTCAAGTAGAGTCAGTCAAAACTCAGAATTTCCTAGTACAATAGGACTTTGATGATCCAGAAGAAAGAAAAATGCAAAAAAGTTGGTTAGGGTCGCAAGATGCCAATTTTGGGGTGTTACATATACATGTTAGATTCACATAAGGCATACATCTTTTAGGACTGAAGATAACTAGAGGTTTTATATTTGTGGAATAAATTTTTGATTGATTTATTGGATTAACTTTTGAGGCCACTGATTCACACCCCTCGCCCTCTCACTTATTCTAACAAAATATACATATAAGAAGCATACATATTTGTTGTTGTTACCTCTAATAGAGCTGAAATCTCTGAGTATCTTGTTGCTTCTCTTCACCAGTACTAACAAAATCTCACACAAGGAAAAACAAGGTATTTTTCATAAAATAAATTATTTGACCACTCAAAGATCAAAATTAAATTTTCTGGAAATAATAAAGTTTGTTTGTAACATCAATATATTAATCATCACCAATTTATATCATTTTAATAGTCCATATATGGTTTTACCATTATTTTCTTTAGCTGTCATCTCTGGAAAACGTTTCTGAACAGGGTGTTGTTATGAAAATGGACATAACTCGTTCATTTCTCAATGAAAATAACTCAAACTTGATTTAAACTAAATTAGACTTAGAAACCTTTCTTTTGAGGATATTATCATGCATTCATTTGTCTGTACATGGCTATACCATGCGTGCAAAGTGACTATAATCAGCAAAAATTAGAAAATTGTGAAATTCCAAATTAACAATATTTGGATTCTTATTAGTTTCTCTTCAAATTTACCATCCAAAATTGTAGTTGCATCTAGTGAAAATATTTGATGCTCTATATCTTTAATTTCATTTTGCAGCACAATTGTGTCACTCAATAGCATGCTGGTCTCTACCCTCGTGGGAGCCGCATTTCACACCACATGCTGAAATAATGTATTTCTGCTTTCCTTCAATACACATGATGATTTCAGACTATTATAATGCAATATATGAGTAAATTATGCATGTACTGATGGTGTATACATAAAGACTTGGTATCCCAAGTTCTAACACCACCTGTCAATCGCCTTGCAGGTACTTGGATGATAAAGCAACTAGAAATGAAGATGGAGCTACTCAACTGCGGGGTTCATCATTATGAGGCAATGACAGATTCCCTCTCTTTGTTTATGATTTCAGTTTTATATGCATCATTTCCTTGTATAGTGCATCAATAGTTATTCTCATGGCTTGTGCGGGATATTGCACATTTTTACTCATGAATAAAGAGATGATTTTTTTAACTTAGAAATTTTGTATGATCATTTTCTCCTATAAACCATTGTATCTTTCAGTGATACTTTCATGGAAATTTTCTCAATGGAAAAACACTATTAATAACTAAGATGCACCCTTAAAACTATCTGAAAAACATAACCAGCTCCACTTTATTGAGCTGGGAAGTAAAAATGAGTAACATTTATGGTGACATCTACGTGATGCTTGCCTGATAAGCATATAAGACCAGCTGCCTTGGAAAATTCATTGGGCATAGAGTTACTTATGACTTTGAAAAATGAACGCCTTCTCAAATCTGAAAGTGAAACACACTGCTGAAAACTGAAAATGTTGTTCTGTGACAACCCCATTGAGGAAACATGTGTCGTCTTATAGAAATCAGCCACAAATGACTATTTCCATAAGAATACATGTTTGTTTGATTGTGTTGACATTGGAACAACAAGACTAACTGAAACTAACTAACTACTTGTGCAAAATTGCACTTATTGAAATCTGAAACCTACACTACCCTATCTAACCAGCAGTGACACAACGCTAAACAAATCCATTTACTGGTTCTATAAAATAACTCCCCTTTCTCCTCAATTTTCAATTATTGGCATATTCATGAGAAGCTAGAGGAAGAGATGTAGCCTCAACAAAATACTTTAACTCATCTAGTAAGTTAAAAACTAGTTGACCAACCTCTTTATGATGTACATGCACACTGCTACTTGAGAGGGTGTCAATAAATGGAACATGCTCTCTTGTGACCTCATCTCCAGCAGGAAATTCATGTTTGGGTGCCAACATAATGAGTGACTCTTTGCTGTCATCCACCCTAGATAGATGCCTAAGAGGGCATCCTCTTGAGAGAGAAAATTTAGAGCTTCTAGTGTTGGCCTCTTCATGAGTGTTGGGATTAATGGGAAGTAGTACTGAGAGGGGAGGGGTGAATCAGTACCTCTAAAATTTTTAACACTTTTCACCTTTCATCATTAGTAATCATTCTTTAATGTATTACCGACCATTTATGTTGTTCTTTCTTATGCATGTAACATTATTTCCTAATATTTAATTGTTTGCAACATTCATAGAAACATTCATGAAAGTAATAAACACATAACACAAGATATGATATCACTGAAAACTCCTGTTAGGAAGTAAAAATTGTGGTGGGGATGGCACCCAAAAAACTTTAATATCTGCAGAATGGAAGGCCGGAGCTGGTAAAGGCTTAGAATTGATCACTTCTGATGATATACCCTATTAGGAGTATTAAAGTGGAGACCGGTTAAGATATACTCTGTTAAGAGCTTTAGCAACACTGATTTAAGTGTGCACTCAGTTAAGAGATTTACAATAGGACTGTTAGGTCCACCTTTCTTGAAAGGATTTATTAAGTGTATTACACTTGTTAGAATGAGTAAAAATATTTGACCTAACTATATGCAATCTATAATTTCTAATCACGGATCCATTAAAGCTCTCATAATAAGAATATAACCTATAGTGATTGATTAATACCTTTTCTCTGCTCTTCGGTAGCCTGTGTTCTTTTTCTTGAAATTGATTTGATCCCTTTATGTCCTTCTACATGAATTCTCTTGTTTGGTCCTTAGATTCTCTCAGTGGCTACAATCATCATCGAACAACATGTTCACAATAGATTGAGCATCTATTTATACAAGTATTTTACCTATTCTAGAATCACACATTACAATGTTAACTCTAGATCCAAGGTGTACAACTTGACCTTGATCTTTAGTTTGCATTTTTTAAATCAGTTAAAATAATTAAAGCAATAATAGTTACATCACTTATTCTGCACATAATGGATTTAAAATAAATCAAGAAGCTAAATATACAAATTCAGTGTTTTATCTGATGTGGAAAGTCAGATCCACTTTTTGCCGGATGTAACTGAAATTCAGTTCTTGGTCATCGGGTTGAACTGAAAGTCTATCAGCATTCCTTTGTTGAACTGATCGTTGGGTTCCCTTCATCTGTCGGTTCCTCTCTTTACTATTTCATTAGGTTGCACTGTTGTTACTCATCGGGTTCCTTTATCCATTTTGTCATCGGGTAACACTGAATAGTATTTTTTAGGATGATTTCAACTTGGTAGTATAGGGTAACCTTGGCATCGGGTAGTGTTGTGCCCCATCTATCAGTTTAGTGTAAACCGATGGTGTAGATCATGTTTCTCCTTATATATACTAATGGAAAAATATAATGCCTTCAATCTCCCCCTTTGACAATAGTATCAAAAATTGATATGTGCATAATACTAAAGTGTTTAGTATGTACACCATGTCTATATCCTTGTCATTATATGACTCCCCCTAACTGTATGCATCGATATAGTATAATTATATGTACATGTACATTCCCTGTTCTTTTCTCTTTCAATTGTTTGATTGTACATTTCCCCTTTTATACTGACTAAACTATATATATATTTCACTTCCCCCTTTATTTGATACTCATGACAAAAATGCACAACTTATAAGATGCCAAAAATGTGACAAAAATGTGTAACTTACAATGTGTCAAGAATATGTGAGTGGGTGTTCTTGATGTCTTCGAGAAATTTTCCCCATTTTTATTTCAGTAGTTCTAGTGTCATTTTCTCTAGCTCTATCCTTGCATGCATATCATAAATGATGTCTAGGACAGACATTTTTGGGGTGGTAATTAGTGCTCTTGCCTCTATCATATGTTTCTGTAGTAGTGAGAGTGTCGATAAGAGTTGTGATTGAAGCTCATTTACCTCATCTCTAAACTTGGTCTCTGCAATCTGAATGTCTTCTCTCAATTTTTGAGCTCACTTGAGTTGCTCATTGTGCAATTTTATTGCCTCTTCACTATTTGAAAGACTTTGTGCACTTGTTTGAAGATCAACATCTATCTATGCTATCTTGTTAGTATCCTCCTAGGTGAGTTGATCAAGTGTGCATAATTTTTGTATTAAGGTTATAGCTTCTGAGATTATTGGATCTATTGTGCTAACCAATTCAGAAAGCTTGACCTTTTGCAATGCCACTTCTTGGCTTATCATTTTTGCTAGCTTGAACTCATATTTCTATTCAATTCTCTCTTCCATGAACTTCTTAGCATCTATGTTCTGAGATTTTATTGCATCTGTGAGTACCACTAATTGATCAAGCATTGGGGCTGTTTGATCAACATCTACATCAAGTACTATTTGTGAAGTATTCCTCTTGCTACTTCAAGTACCTTTCCCTCCTTTGTGGCTTTTCTCAAATTTTCTTGCATTTCCTTCCTCTCATAGAGTCTTGCATACATGGTCAATTCAGTTGGATCTAATGTCCTTGGATCACAAACTGGAATCTCAATGATTTCATCCAGAGTGACTAGATTCTTATGCTTTCTCTTCTTCTTCTTTGAGACTTGTGTGGATGCAGATGTATGAAATACCATTTCTATTTAATTTTTCCTCTTTGAAGTGCTTGATGAAGGATTTTTTGAAGATGCTTCTTGTGTTTTGTGCTCGAGGTGCACATGTTAGTTTGGTGAAGACATCTCTCCATCAACCTTGGGTGTCTCTGCAGATTTTTCTTTTGTTTTCTTCTCCATCTCATCTTTCTTTTATCCTTCACTCTTTTCATTTTGTGTGTCCTCTTCTTCCTTTTGTTCTTCTTCTTTATTTTGATCACTAGCCTTATCTTTCTGATCATCGGTTGTAGCTTTCTCTGCAATTGTGTCCTTTGTGTCATCTATAGTTTCTTTTGCTCCTATATCACCCTTGTCCTCAGGTGTGCTTGTATCTTCTATAGTAGATCCTTCATTACCCTCTATTATATTTATTTCCTTCATTAATACTGGTATATTTCTTTGAGTGCTAGCTTGTGTTGTATCTAGAGTGGTCTCCTGCTCGTCAGTTTGCTCTTTTTGAGTAGTGACATCCTCATCTTTTTATATTTTCACTATAGGGTCTGGTTATGTTATGTCCATGACTGAAGTGTTTGGCCATACTTCATCAGGAACATCCATGTCCTTACTAACTTGGGTCTCCATTTTTTTTTGCTTGATCTATTCCTTAAGTGATATGAATATAACATCATCTTCTTTCTGAGGATCTATATCAGAGTCATAATGTGTGATGTCTTGAATGTCAAGATCATCCCTGAATTTGTCCAAATCTATCTGCTCCATATCTTCAATATTGTCCAAAGCAATGTGCTGAGGACTTTCCTTGTCTTTCTCCTCCTCTCTATGAGGTGTGTCAGTGAGAAGTAATTGTTCGTCATGAATTTTTGACTCTGCTAGCAGATCTAGGAGTTGTCTCCATTTTGTTTTTCTCATTGTATCCAGCTCTATGAACTTATCCTCTAGCACTTTGTAAGCCCTTATTTTGGCTACAAATTTTCTTGAGTGCTTCTTCATTATCTCTTTGATTTCTTCTACCTTTGATTTGGGAGGTATAAGTGTGAAAACTACCCTCTCCCTTGCTTCTCTTTCTATTTGTAGAGCATATGACCATTGTTGAGACATTTTCTTACCCAACTCTTTGGGTATTTGGTTGAAAAATTTAGTTGGTACATATTTGTACTTGACCATTTCCCTAATTATGGCATCTTGTATCTTATTTTGGTCTTCTGGCTTAAGTGTATCCCATTGTTTGATTTTCTTATCAGACATGGTGCTAGTTGCAGCAATAGATTCAGCAGCCTCATTAATTGTTTGTTTTCTGAAATTTTTCTTTGTTACATCAGGCTCATCATTTTTTGTGTCTTCTATGTCAACTTTTGTCCTGAACAATATTTTTCTCATCTTTGTAGGTGTTGTCTTCACAATTTGTTCCTTTGTTTGCTTTTTTGGCTGCTTCCTCTTATAGGTCCTTACTTGACCTTTCTTAAGAGGTGTGGTTTCGGTCTTAGTCATTTGGCTCCTTGTCCTTTGTTTCTTTGTAGGAGTTGGAGGTGTATCAGACTTAGTTGCCTCAGAGTCTGATTTCTGTTCATCTTTCCCTTCACCAATGGTGCCCTATTCATTGGTTTCCTTAGTTTGTTCTTGTTCATCCTCATTAACTGATAGAATCTTTTTAAGATTCTTAACCATATTACTCTTCTTATTGACAGTATTTTTGATTACTAGGCCTCTTTTTATCTTTGACCTGGCCTCTTCATAAGTTCCAAACCTTGGTTGTTTGTTGTCAATTTCCTCATTGATCAATGCATCAATAGCATTGGTTGCTTGATCTATGTTGATTTCATAATCAAGTGGAGATAACCAAGCTATCCTTGGTACAACCAGTTTTATGTGGGTAAAGTTTGTATCCACCATAAAACATATCTCATTCCTATGTTTGCTCAGGGATTCTCGTTCTTTCCATCATCTTTTCCTTGAATTCAAGGAAGTATGCAGTCATAACTAATTCAAAGTTATCTCCTAGTGACTTAATTAGCTCACTAATTTGTGGTATCACCAGCTTTGTAGTGTCCCATTTTAATTTTCATACTGAAGGAAAGTATTCTTGAAAGTAGAAAAATATACACATGATAAGTGAGCCAAACTTACATTGTTAGTCTTTGCAGACCTTATTTTGTTCATGTTCTCATCAAGTTGTTTCAACAGGATCTCACATAGATCCATCTGTATGCCCTTTGTCACTATTTTGTATGCTATTCTTATTGATGTTGATGATATGCTATTCAGCCTACATTCCTGAAAGATCTTTTAACCAATCACACATGCACCGAACCTCATTTCCTCGTTAGTGATGGTGTTCACTTTGAGATCTCTGTTATCCCATTCAACTTTTGTAAGCTTTTCAACTTATGGCCTGGAAGGATTCTTGTGATCCTTAGGCTTGTTGGTTATTGGATAACTAGTGACAAAATGAAGGACATCCTTAGTGATTTTCTTTGGTTGATCTAGCCATAGCTTCTGATCATGCATTATGCTAAGTACCAACCTAATCCAGTTGGTTTTGAAGTCCCTCAGGAAATATAGGGCATTGGTTATTCCCTTCACTTGAAGATGCTTGTGTTCATCTTTTAGGTTTCCTTCTACATCACAAAGCTTCTTGTAAGCTTCATCCATCTCCAGATCACCTATTTTAGCAATCTACGGTGAATATTAGACCTTACATCCTCTATTAACAGAACCCTAGGTGGAATCTTAGAAAACATTCCACTTTCATCAGGTTAGGATGCAATCTCTGGGTATATCTTGTATTTGGGCTCTACATAGGTGCTATTTTTTATTAACCTAACCATATTCTTCTTATCACTCTTGATCTTAGTGGTTCTTGAAGTGGTTGTCATCATTTTTCAAGTTTTAGGGCTTTCTTGAAAATTTAGGGCTTTCTCAAAAAATAATGACAGAGTTCTTTTGGTGCCCTCAGTACTTATTTTGATCCGTGATATTGGTGAATGATCTGTTTGGGGTGTGCTGGATTGAGTTGAGGTCACTCTGCTGAATGCTCTTCAATCTCTCTATTTTTCTCTCTACTTTTTCTCTTCAAATCGCGGGTGCAAAATGAAGTGCTCCCATCGAGTATTTATAGACTTTTGCCCCAAGTCTGTCATAAATGCTCAACAACTCGTCAAGACATGAAGATGGAGTTCATCGGGAAGACTTTCAAATTCATCATCGGGGTTGTCATAATGCTCAAGATGGATTTTAAGAATTTTTCTTTTACCGACGGATATCGGTATTGTGTCATGACAACTTTGTAACTTTGCTTCCTTACCGACGGGTGTCAGGTTACATTAGCAACTTAGCTATTTTATGTGCTGACCAATAATTCTCCATAAGTGTAGAGAGTTCATCCTTTATGTTCACTGATGATTTTTGGTATGTGTATACTTATAGGATTCTTTTCTCAAAATTATAATAAGTAACATAATATGCATCTTTATTTATGCATATTTTGACTATCTATCAATTGTATAATGGAACTTATGCAAAATATGACTTGGTGTAGTTTAGTTCCATACTTACTTGTTTAGCTTAAGTGGAGGTGGTGATGTCACCGAATCCATTAGATGGGGTGTCACCATTTTCATTACTTGGTCCAGCTTCATCATTTCTTGAGGATTTTCTCCACATTTTGTCTCTAGCCCTCCAAATATCTTCAATGGTGTTTCCATTGGGATATGTGCTTGTCTCTGTCATTTGGTCTTTTCAGTATTTCTTGGGATGACCAACTTTGTGACTGTGTAAGCATGCCATTCTAGGGTTTTTCTAGCCTCTAGACCTTTTGTTCCATGATCTCATGTAGTTTGCAGCAATGTGACCATATCTACCATATGTTGTACAGTTTGTCCAAGTATTCTAGTCCCATACATATTGATTACCGATTCTCTTTGGTTGATAGGGATTTTCTTGACCTTTAGGCTTCCATGCTTGCCTTTTCTTTTTCCAGCATTCATTGGTTGTGTGCCCATTCATCTTGCATGTAGGATAGTATTTGTCCATATAGGTTTCCTTCTTTGGTTGTTCCATCTTAGACTTACATTCATATGCTTTATGTCCTTTCATATTACATTTATAACAGAACCCTATGAATGAAGATGTAGATTTAGGAATACCTTTCATTTTGCCTCTACACACATTTGATGTGTTCCCTTGCTTTCCATAGTGTTTGCATGTCAGCTTTCATGGTCTTGTATTTTCATAGAAATTCTTTGGATTTGCTTGATTAGATGATTCTCCATTTTTGGTAAAGCCTAAATTGTTGTTGTTGTTGACTCTTCATTGTCCTTCAAGAAAATCATCCATTATTTTCTTTCTCTCTTCAACCTTTCTGATAACTTCATTATGTTTTTGTTGAATTCTAACCTCATGCTTTAGTTTTTCAGTCTCTTCTCTTAGTTCACCAATAGCTTTTACTCTTTCAATGAGTTCTATATTCATTTTGTTTTCTTATTGACTCATAAGAATACTTTGATTTGTAATCTCATGGTGATGCTCAACATGTCTTTGAATTTCTAACTCCTTCTCTTGTAGCTTCTCTATAATCTTCCTTCTATCATTAATAGCCACTGTTCTTTTGTTTCAGGTTTTCTAGAATAACTTATTACATCAATCATTCTTACCATCTGGGTCTCTTGACCAATTTGCAGCATCTTTATTTGTTTTGTCAGGTGTTGATTGATCTCCTTGAGACTTGTGATTTTCTCTTCTAATGTGTCTGATGCATTACTTGTATTTGATCTTGAAGATTCAAATAAATTTGGAATCTCTTCTTCTTGATAATCTTTTTCATTGCTCTGAGTTTCCATACCTTTCCTCTCATCCAACAACTCTCTCATCTTGAATCTTGCTTCTTTATACTATTCATAGAGCATCTGTATCTCAAGATTTTTATTCTCAATATTCTTATCAAGTTTATACTTCTCCATTGTATGATATTTTCTCTTAAGACTTTAAGCTTTCCAAGAAGAGACTTATCTTTGATACCAATTGTTGGGATTAATGGGAAGTAGTACTGAGAGGGGAGGGGTGAATTAGTACCTCTAAATTTTTTAACACTTTTCACCTTTCATCATCAGTAATCATTCTTTAATGTATTACCAACCATTTATATTGTGCTTTCTTATGCATGTAACATTAGTTCATAATCTTTAATTGTTTGCAATATTCATAGAAACATTCATGAAAGTAATAAACACATAACACAAGATATGATATCGTAGAAAACTCCTGTTAAGAAGTAAAAAATGTGGTAGGGATGGCACCCACAAAAATTCACTATTTGTAGAATGGAAGGGAGTTGATAAAGGCTTACAATTGATCACTTCTAATGATCTACCCTATTAGGAGTATTAAAGTGGAGACCGGTTAAGATCTACTCTGTTAAGAGCTTTAGCAACACTGATTTAAGTGTGCACTCGGTTAAGAGATTTACAATAGGATTGTTAGGTCCACCTTTCTTGAAAGGATTTCTTAAGTGTACTACACTTGTTAGAATGAGTACAATACATTTGACCTAACTATATGCAATCTATAATTGTTGATCACAGATCCATTAAAGCTCTCATAATAAGAATATCACTTAGAGTGATTGATTAATACATTTTCTCTACTCGTCGGTAACCTGTGTTCTTGTTCTTGAAATGGATTTGATCCCTTTTTGTCCTTCTTCATGAATTCTCTTGTCTGATCCTTAGATTTTATTAGTGGCTACAATCATCATCAAACAACGTGTTCACAATAGATTGAGCATCTATTTATACAAGTATCTGACCTATTCTAGAATCATGCATTACAATGCTAACTCTAGATCCAAGGTTTACAACTTGAATTTGATCTTTAGTTTGCATGTTTTAGATCAGTTAAACTAATTAAAACAATAATAATTACATCACTTCCTCTGGACATAATGTATTCATAAGAAATCAAGAAGCTAAATATACAACTTCAATGTTTTATCTGACGTGGAAAGTCAGATCCACTTTTTGCAGGATGTAACTGACTGTCAGTTCTTGGTCGTCAAGTTGAAATGAAAGTCTTTCAGCATTCCTTTGTTGAACTGATCATCAGGTTCCCTTCATCTGTCAGGTTCCTCTCTTTTTTGTTCCATCAGGTTGCATTGTTGTTACTCGTCGGGTTCCTTTATTCTTTTTTTATCAGGTAACACTGAATAGTGTTTGTCGGGATGCTTTGAACTTGGCAGTATCAGGTAACTTTGGCGTCAAGTAGTGTTGTGCCTCATCTATCAGTGTAGTGTAAACTGATGGTGTAGATCATGTTTCTCCTTGTATATACTAATGGAAAAATATAATGCCTTCAGCTGAGAAGTGGCTATCTCCACATTATGCTTTTTCTGCTTCCAATTTTCTAACTTAGGAGATGCTATTTTTGTATCAACCTCTGAGAAAAATAGCTCCAGTTCATCCCAGTGAAATCTTTAGTTTTGGTACCTTTTTGTTGATTGTTACCTGGTTGTCCTAATTTACCTTCTGACTTAGGCATTGACTTGTCTTCCTCATCTTCAATGGAAAATGGTAGCTCATTGAATAAATCAACCATGAGTTCAAGTTGAGAATCATTTTCTATCTCTATGCCCTGCTACCCCCAACTAGTTATAATCATCACTTAGCACCAACAATTCTGATTTTTTCATTTCTTCATCACATGAAAGCTCATGAGTTACAAGTCTTTCCTCTTCTATCTCCTCAAAATCCTTTCTTTTATCACTATACCAATCTTCTTAGTAAACAATAGGGCCTCTAGGATAAAGACAAATAGTGGTAGGACAAGAAGGCTGACTCAGAGAAGGAATTTGAGAAACTTGAGGAATATCTTGAAGTATACAAATCTCTTGAATAGACTGCCCTTGCAAAGTGGTGGAATGTGTTTATATGGGTACCATATTCTCTTGCACTGAATGGAATCCTTCAAAAAATGGGAATTTCATATTTATAAAATTTAATGGAGGATTCTAGATGTTGAACTTGCTAAAAACTTGGAATATTTTTCTTGGAAATGACCACCTTCATAGGCTGATTCATTGCTGCTAATGATGGTGGTATAAAACTAGGAACATAGGGAGTTGACAAAGCTTCTAGCTCCTGGGCTTGAGAAAGTAATATCCCTACTTGTTCCTCTTTTTTAGCTAAATCTCTTACAAGATAATCCTCATACTACCCTCTTTGCAACTCTATCTGTTCTTGGCTTTGATAAGCTTGAAAAGCCCAACCATCTTGCTGCAAGTTACACTCTTCTTGCATATCAATACACTACATCAGCTCTTGAAAGTTTAACAGTATGTCCTTTATGCTCATGTAATCAACATGGTGGGCATGATTCTGAGAACCACCATGATGACTTATAATAAATTGGATCTCTTGGGGTTGTTTATATGCATTGGCAGGCTACCATAAAGCTTGAGCAGGGGTGGGTAGGTGGAAAACATATGGAGCTTTCCAGGGATTTGTTGTAATGGGATCCTTTCTAGTGAAACCAGTAGTATATTTTATTTGATATGGATAATGGGGAAGTGCATGGGAAATATTTTCATGGTATGGGGAAAGATAAAACATGCTTTCATGAAATTTTGACATGTTGAAACATTTAAAAACATTCAAAAAGATAGAAAATCAGAAAAAGCCATATTTTCTTTGAAACATACTAGCACTTGAACTGCTAAAACCATAATATATCCTCAAGAGTCACCAGATGTGTTACTTTATTTCATCCAAAGGCAGAAACTATTGGCGTCCATGCCAAAAAACAACATAAAGTCTGAAAAGAACTACAAATCAGTTCTTAGTTCCACCGGGCATACCAAAAACTATTATCACTTAAATTTACACCCTGTTGAGTAAACTCAATAATCTAGTGATACATGGGAAAGCTTCCTTGATTGTAGGCTCATATATTGGAAGTTTCCCTCTAGAGTAAGCTGGTTCTTATTGGCACTTCACCTAAATTACCTTAAACTAAGACTTTTTCACAAGAAAAGGGGTAGAAGGATGCATAAAAATGAAATTTTATTCCTAAAGGCGATGCACCAAAATGAATTCTTTGAGATTTGACAAATAAAAAAAACACAATATAACTAGTGAAAAAGAGCTTCCTTACACAACTCAATAATACAGTACTTGCATCAACAATTTGAAAAAAGGCAAAAATGATAGTCCCGAAAAGGAGAAAAGCTTCCTCACAGTTTAGAAATGATTCCACACAAACTTTCAACCTACAAATGACTATATAAATCTCTGAAAAAAGCACCATATGATACAAAAACTCAAAAAATTGAGAAGGCACAAGCTATATTTCACTGTCAAAAGATGTTACAAATCTGTATAATCTCTCTGAAATGGGTTACAAAAACACTTTGCCTCTGTCAAGAACTTAGGAAAAGTTACAAAATAGAAAACCAAAGGGAAGAAGGACTCTTTACAAATGAGCCTTTAACTCATATTTATGCTTTTTCAATAGTAGTGACATCATGAGAGCAATTCTTGGGTCAGATTTAGCCAAGTGGGCATTTTTTTATACCCTCAAACAACTGTAAAAATGCATAAAGGTGCTGCCAAAGTTAATCCTTATCAGCTTCATCATTAAGGCCCTCAATATATGCCTTCTTATTCTTAAATCTTTCCAAAATATCTTCTAAATATCAAGGCACCCTGATAAAGTTTCAAACGTATCTCCACGACTCAACCTTTGCTATAATTTTGCAATAATATCTCTTATTGATTTTAAAGAGTCAAATTAAATACTTATTTGCACTTTCTTATTACATTATTTGTAAATTATCACTTTAAATATTAAAAATAATAATATTTATCAAGTGATAATTATAAATTACTTTATAATAAAATTAATTTAATAATAACAATTATTAAATTATTTATAATTTATTTACTTTCACAAATATAAATTATATTAATTAAGTGACAATTACATGTCACTTAATAATAATATTATTATTATGATATTTATCAAAGTAAATGAATTATAAAGAATTTAATAATATTATTATCAAGTGCCAATACGTATTTAATATTGCAATTTTAAAAAATGAATATCCCATATACATTTTTTATTAAACAATATTAATAGAATGATATATAAATTTATCATCTATTAATATGATTTAATAATTTTAAAAACTATAATAATAGAATGATAAATTTATAAGTCATTCTATTGATATTATTTTGGTTAACATTTATCAACCATGGAAAATAAATTGATAAAAATTATCACTTACAAAACTCACGCCGAAGAGAAAAAAAAACTTCATAAAAACATTTAAGAAAAATGAGGCATATTTGGGATTGAACCCTAATATGGAATCTCATTTTCACTTCATTATTTTTTTTGCTAAGTTGAAGCTCTGGGGATGCCGCCATGAGGAAAGAGAGGGTTTGCTAAAGCTTTCTTGGAGGATTTTTTTATGGAGTTTGTTGGATTTAGAATGCATTCATAGAGATTTTTGAAGCCACTCCTTTGTTGATTTCTTCTGCTAAGATGGAGCCCTTCCTAGGCCGCCATGAATGAGGTTTTACTGGAGATTTTTGAGCTGATTTCCTGAAGATATTTGATGGAGGATTCTTCTCTATGCCTTGTAAACTTTCTTGTATCTACTGGCGTGTTCTTACTATAAGAACCCATGAACTCAAGCTTCCAAGAAACTATTAAACACATGACATATTTTCTCTATTTTTGTCTACAAATCATGGCATATTTTTCTATTGCATTTTATCCATAATAAACATTGAATTTGAACACCTAATAGAAAACAAAAACATGGATAAAGACCCTTCATGCCTTTTGTAAGTTTTTGGTTCTTGTTATCTGAATACTTGAATTCTTTTCAAAATCTTTGAGCTCCATTTTGTGCTTTATAAATGAAACTTTCAAAGCCATGAGAAGAAACAAAACTATGGGATTCATATAATTACTTGGTCTAATTTCTTGACTGTTAATAACCATGCTTGGCACTTCTGTTGCAAGAGAAAAGAAAATTGGAACAATTCTCTTTATATCACTGTTATTTTTATATATAAGACACACATTGAGGAGGGTTTTATTTTAAAAAATTAGAATAGTTGTCCTCTTCTATGGCTTTGTGATTTCCATAATTTCATTCCTCTTGCAAACTCTCTTTTCTAAAAATGATTTATAAGCTCATACTGGTGTTTTTTATAAACACCAAAACTTGGCTTGATTGGTGGAGATATTAATGTATGGTTTTCTAATGCATCCTTTCAGCCATCATGTTGTTCATAGCTTGAAATATTGTCAAAATCCTACTAAGATTTTTCTATTTTGAACAATGGTTGACTATAGTGGCTTTCCTTTGTTGTTCCATGAACATTTTCTCCATATCATGGCTTTATTATAGCTGCAAATAATAAAAATTCTTTATTTATCTTTGAGAGTTTGTGTTCAAAGATTTGGATTTGAAAATTATTGTGCATCATGAACATGATATCTGTAAAAAAACTCTATATTTATGGCTACCATGATGGAATATTATGATGCTCGTTGTTCCATACACATTACACTACCATCACCTATTACATTCTCTATCTTTTCATTAGTTTTTGTTGTTACAGAGGAATAATCTTTGCTTATTTGTTTCTATTTCAATAACAAGCACCTCCACTTTATACTACTGAAAATATTATTGCTCTCTTTTTGTTGATGAACTATAACTAATTGAATGTTTGAAGATGACAAAGTTGATGATCATCGAGATGCAGAAACTTAATGCAAGACATTAAATCACTTAATTTATTGTATTTTCATTGACGTTAACTTAATATGGTATGATTTCTCATATACATATTGTCACAACACTTAAAGATCTGAAGAGACAAAGTATTTGTCATTGGTAATCATGTACATCGAGTGATAGTGAACCTTGACGGACAGTGAACCCCAAGCACAGAAGTTCACAGTGTTACCTGATAGACAGTGTTACCCAAGCAAGTGATACCCAAGCAAGCATTACCAAGCTAACTATAGTTGTCACCAAATAGAACTGAAGTTAATGCCTGAGCTATCTACAGTAGTCACCAAGCACAACTAAAGTGTTGACCGATGAGAATTGAAGTTAAGAAATTGACAAAACAACTTAGCTGGCAGGAGCTAATTATGGAGTTAACTATTTGATTACTTTGTTTTCATCAATCAGTTAAAATCTAAAGATAAGAAGGATATTTAAAGCATGTTTTATTCTAGAAAACAAGAAGAGTTTTTTGTATTAAAACTAAAGCAAGCATGGTGAGCTTTACAGATCAAGAAGTGATCAATGAAGAAAACAAGAAGGAAAAGAACGGTGAAATCATTTCTATATAAAGAGACAAGTAATTCATTATCAAAGAGAGGAATGTTGAAGAGAATTTTGGTGAAGATAAGAGTCTTCATACATATCTGATCAAACTGTGAGGTCCTACCCTGGCCTATCTTAGTTTGACTCTTATTTTGACACTTGACTCATCAGGATGATATTTTGAGTATTGCCATTTTGGTTTATGCATGTCACCTTTTGGATCTTATGAGTAGTTGTTACAGTTTTTGTTGATGGCACAGTACCATACTCTTTTTATCTATATACATGCTTATTTTGACACCTTGATTTTCATGATATAGGTAGCCAGCTTGTTCTGTTATCTTGATATTATATTCATCAATAAAATCATGGTTCGAGATTTGATGCTTACACTTGTTGCTACAAATATGTAATGTTATATGATGTAAACGTATGCACATGTATATTGATGCTATCATTTTATGATTGAAATGTTTATTAATATTAATGGT
>MU224678.1:601374-621261 GCA_018584345.1 Thuja plicata | reverse complement strand
ATCCTTACACATCTCTAGCCATAATGAGAAAGAAGAAGTTGATGAAGAACTAGAAGATATCATTGCTATGATTGCTAAAAGAGAAAATAAAGGAAAAGGAAAATATGAAGGACAACTTCCATTCAAAAGTTTTTCATGCAACAAGATTGGTCACTTTGCATCTAAGTGTCCCACAAGAGTCAAGAAGTTCAGATCTAATTACAAACCTAAATATAAGAAGGAATGTTATCATGCTGAAGAAGGTGTAACTGATGAAGATTCAAGAGAGGATGAAATTGGATTCGTTGCCCTTAGAGATATGGAAAAGTTGCTTGAGGAAATGGACATTGCAGAGGAAAAGGAAGAACAAGAGTTAGCCCTAATTTCCAAAGCAGACATCAGAACTGATTGGATCATTAACAGTGGATGCTCTCATGATATGAAAGGTGACAAAGATAGATTTGTTCATTTAGACAAATACAAAGGTGGTATTTTTATATTTGGAGATAACACTCCTAAACCTACCATAGGCAGAGGTTCTATCACTTTGGATAGAAAGAACAAGACAAATGATGTTCTATATGTTGATGGATTACATCATAACTTGCTAAGTGTTGGACATCTACTTGACAAAGGTTATCATTTGGAGTTCAAGGAAAACAAGTGAATCATTAACAACAAGGATGGAGACATGATTGCATCAGGCTCCAAAACAAAAGGTAATGTTTTTTAGCTCAATTCTGATGTAAGTTGTTTTATTGCAAAAGTGAATGACAGTCGGTTATGGCACAAGAGACTCTATCATATCAATTTTGATAACATAGTAAAGATAAGTAATGTTAAGGTAGTCAGAGACCTTCCTAGTATTGCAAGACCAACTAACAACATATGTAGGGAATGTGTTATGGGAAATCATGTAAGGAGTTCTTTTAGAAGCAAGTAGAACTCAGCTGAAAACAAATTAGACCTTGTGCATACAGATTTATGTGGTCCTACCCAAACAAGATCATACTACAGAGAAAGGTATTTAATTTTTTTTGTTGATGATTTTTCAAGGATGATGTGGGCTACATTCTTAAAAGAGAAGTTTGAAGCTTTTCAGAAGTTAAAAATATTCAAAGCTAAGGTTGAGAATGAATCTGGATTAAAACTGAAATGTCTGAGATCAGATAGAGGAGGAGAGTTCACCTTTGATCAGTTTTATGAGTACTGTGAAGAACATGGAATAAAAAGATAGTTGAGTGCTCCTAGAACCCCACAGTAGAATGGGATAGTAGAAAGAAGGAATAGGATCATACTTGATATAGTGCGCACTATGATGATTGAAGGAAAAGTTGCGCACACCTATTGGAGAGATGCAGTTAATACATTAGTCTACACTATCAATAGAACTCAACTAAGGCCAGGTGTGGATAAGACACCTTATGAAATTTGGTTTGGTAATGTACCCATAGTAAAATACTTCAGGATGTTTGGCATCAAGTGCTACATCAAGAGAGATGATGGAGTTGGTAAGTTTGATGCTAGAAGTGATGAAAGTATTTTCCTTGGTTACTCTACAAAAAGAAAAGTATACAGATGTTTCAATTTGAGATTGAAAAAGATAATTGAAATTACTCATGTAAAAATTGATGAGAATTTTGTGGTTTAAGAGAGGTACTATGAATATGCACCTATGATTGAAGATGAACCTAGGCCTAGTAGCAAAGATACTATTATTGAAGAAATGTTTGATTGCATTGATGTCTCATGCAATGACCCTGAATCAAGCAGAGAAGAATCATAGATTACAGAAGAAGAAGTCACACCTAAGGTTCCTAAATTCACATCCAGATACCACTCTAAATATGATATCATAAGAGATCAGAGCAGCAGTGTCTTGACCATATCAAAAGAAAAAAGTCTAGCAATGGATGAAGAGGTATGTTTACTTTCACAGATTGAACCATTAAGTGTTGAAGATGCTTGTAATGATTCTGATTGGAAGATTGCAATGAAAGAAGAATTAGATTAGATAATTAAGAATGAGACATGGGAATTGGTTCCTAGACCCAGTGACAAAAATGTGATTGGAACAAAGTGGATCTTCATAAACAAGATGAATGAAGAAGGTACAGTAGTAAGAAACAAAACAAGATTGGTATGTAAAGGATATGCACAAAGAGAAGGAATAGACTAGACTGATAAATTTTCCCTTGTGAGCATACTGGAAGCCATTAAATTTTTCTTGGCCTATGCAACATTCAAAGACTTTAAAGTTTATCAAATGGATGTAAAGTCAGCTTTTTTGAATGGTGATTTGAAGGAAGAAGTCTACATAGAATAGCCTGAAGGATTTAATCTTTCAGATAAACCAGACATGGTATGCAGATTGAAGAAAGCACTCTATAGTCTTAAACAGGCCCCAAGAGCTTGGTATGAGAGACTTGATGGTTATCTTACCAAGATTGGATTCAAGAAAGGTGCAACAGATTGTAACCTATTCATAAGAGAGACACCTGATGGATTACTACTAGTTGCCATATTTGTTGATGACATTACCTTTGGAGGTAATGACAAGCTTAGTGCAACATTTGCAAAAGAAATGTAGAATGAATTTGAAATGAGCATGATTGGTCCTATAAAATACTTTTTGGGACTGAATGTAAAACAGACAGATGAAGGTATATTCATTAATCAGTCAAAATATGTGAAGGAAATATTGAAGACCTTTAAGATCGAAGACTGTAAGCCAGTATGCACTCCTATGATAACATGAAGCAAGCTTTCTAAAGATGATGATTCCACAGCAGTTGACAAGACATTTTACAAATCTATGATTGGAAAACTCATTTATCTAACTCAATCTAGACCTGACATATCTAATGCAGTTGGCATTGTTGGAAGATTTGTAGCTGAACCCAAGTAGAACCACCTAATGGAAAGCAAGAGGATATTCAGATATCTAAAGGGAACTATAGACTATGGTTTATGGTATCCTAAATCAGAGAATATACAACTTCATGTGTATACAAATGTAGATTGGGAAGGTTGTATTGATGATAGGAAGAGTACTTTAGGAGGAGCAGTATTTCTTGGTGATAGGTTGGTTTCTTGGATAAGAAAGAAGTAGAACTGTATTTCTCAATCAACAACATAAGCTGAATATGTTATAGTAGCACTGAATTGTTCAACCATGGTTTAGATCAAGTAGATGGTTAAAGACTTTGGCATTCAGGTTGATAATCTGATTTTTATTCACTGTGATAACACTAGCACTATTAATATGTCTAAAAACCCTATAATGCACGCAAAGACAAAACACATAGAGATCAAGTACCATTTTCTAAGAGAAAAAGTTGCAGTTAAAGAAGTGAAATTGGACTATGTGAGCACCAAAGAACAGTTGGCAGATATTTTCACAAAGCCCTTATCAAAAGATACTTTTGAGTATCTCAGAGAGAAGTTGGGAGTAATTCCCTCTCCTAAGTCTGATTAGAGAATACAGGAAGAACATCAGTCCTTTGTGACTAATGAATGGTTGACTAATCTACTTCTGGAGTAGTACCTATGCCTAATGGTTTATGGTGCCCTTTTCCATTGATGTCAAAGGGGGAGTATGTACTAAGGGGGAGCATATACTCTGGGGGAGTATATACATGAAACAAAAAACACAGTTAGAGGAATTGCAGCAGTCTAGAGAAGTCTTTGATGAGGGTATTGAGAATATTATAAAAGAAATATGACACCATGAATAGAGGTTGTTTTTAATATCATATGTTTCCATCAATGTCAAAGGGGGAGATTGTTGGAGATTTGTTTCTGTGCAGTTGATTGATTGTATGTTTGTCATTGATGACAACCTATAATACACAGTAGTGATTCTATATGTACTTATCAGAATGATGTTATCAAGCCTTGCATTGTTAGATACATGTTGTAGACATGTTTAGTATGTTATGTTCATACATGCAAATCCAGGTATGATGTTTCAATCAAGTTGTGTAATTCTATTATGTGGCAGTTATAGTTTCTAGAGTATCTGTTTAGAGCTGATGTACTTAACATGTTTCTTGAGTTGCGCCTATCTTCAGGATATGCGTGTGTATATTCATGATTATTTATGAGTTGATGATAGTTATCTAAAGGTGCCAAATGTGTTTCAAGAAGATTGCAAAGTTAGAGTTAATTTGGTGAGGCCAACTTAGTGAAGCATCGCGTCTATTCAGTTTATATTTGTGATGTTGTAATTATGCTTATGTGATTAGTACAGCCGACAAGGATTTTATGAAGAGTTTTCTTATAGGTCCCATGATCTCATACTTTGAAGAAGATACTTATAGCAAGTCATTTGTGATACGCTTAGTGTGAATGATAAGAAATGTGATAGGAAAAGTATAAAGTAGAATATCAGAGTTGGTTCATTCATCAAGGATCTATGTGAAGAAGAAGTGAAAGATTACAATACACTGGAACTGATCAAGATAGTAGGTCTACTCTATAGTTCATCATCAGATATAGTGCATATCTATTATATAGAAGGTTGTAGCCTTCACCATTGAAGCAGTGCGCTTTTGGACAGTGAGTCCTCACCCCTAACAGGGTTATTTGTAAAAGACTCCTAACAGGGTCAGACCCTTAACCAGGTCACTATACTTATTGAATTGTAAAGTAAAACTCCTAACAGGGTTGAAATATCTTCTAATAGAGATTACTATAAACAAGTATAGTTCATTGTGGGTGCTAATTCCCACTGGGGTTTTTACCATTTGGTTTCCCCATAATTTAATTGTGTGTTGTGTACTGTGTTATCTAAATGTGCATATACTTTATTGTACTCTAAATTTAAATAAGTAAAAAGGAATTAAATTTACTAATAACTGATTCACCCCCCCCCTCTCAATTATCCTTTGGGACTATTCTAACAAGTTGTTCATCTCAAATGAAATCAGTCTTCCAATTAAACTGTCTAGAGTAACATTGCTATTTTCTACTGCTCTCATTTCTTGAATGGAAGATACTCTACTATCATAAGTAGGCAGTAAGGTTCTTATAATTTTACTTACCACTGTATCTTCTTCTAGTACACCTCCAACTCCTTAAATAGAATTGACTACCTATTTGATTCTTGTGTTGTACTGAGTGATGTTTTCACCTTCTTTCATTTTGAGATCATCAAACTTTCCTCTAAGGCTTTCTGCCTTGGCTCTCAAAAAAAATTTGTCACCACCATGTACAAGCTTCAATTTGTCCTGCATCTGCTTTGCAGTTTTGCATTATTTGACATCAGCATCGGAGAGTGAGGAAGCAAGCTCTATCATCATGACATTGTGTTCATTCTTCTCTCTCATTTGTTCAACTGTTGGTGCTCCTATGGGCAACACATATTCAGTTACTAGGAATTGAGTAACATCATTACCAATACCTGATAAGTGGAGTCTTATCCTACTCTGCCATGAAGCAAAATTATCTTTGTTCAACTTGGGCACATCTTGTCTATTCATCTTATGATCTTTGGCTTAGGCCTTGAAACCTTCCTTCTAAGAACACAAGCTCTAATACCAATTGTTAGTAATAATTGAGAGGGGGGGTGAATTAGTGGCCTTAAAAATTAATCCTTAAATCAACCCTTTAAACTTATAACCACAAATTATATCTCAAGTTATCTTCTGTCCTACAACATGAATGCCTTGAATAAATTATATCAATTTACTACTTGTCGAATTGCTCTATTAAACCTTCTTCTATATATTTACTAATAAGTATTTATCTATTTACCGAAATATAGTAAATATGTAGAGTATACTGATAAATCCAGAATGAATTATGTAAGATACAAAACATTAAAGAAATGAATCATACACACATAACACATGGATTTTTAATGTAGAAACCTTGTTAAGGGAAAAACCACTAAGACCGGTACCCTAAATTTTCACTCTTCTAAAGTGAGCCTTGTTAGGAGCCAACCCTATTAAAGGTTACAAACACACTGTTAGGTGTGACCTTGTTAGAGGATTTATACATAGAGGTTGTCACTTAGTATCAGGAATCTAATGCTACCATCCTTGAATCAGCCTCTTTCTTAGACTATCAATAGGCATTGGGCATATCCAATGCTACTTTCATGAATCAACCCTTTTCGCACTCCTTGAGATGTACCTCAATATATAGAAGAATGTTAAGTCCTGCTCAGTTAAGAAACTTGATGCTTCAATGGTTAAACTGAAACACTATGACCTATTCATATTGCAACTTGAATTGCAGATTTTTCAGATCTATTTAAGTACATTACCTCTCTGACCAATGTATCAATTCAATCATTTGTGCTCCACACATTATTCTTTGTGATGTTGTGCTCACTGTTCATCGGTGTCTGCAGAATTCCTTAGCTCTCCTTTAGCTTGTTTGATTAGTACTGCATGAAGTTGTTCTTCATCAGTTTCTCTTCAGCATCTTCTTTCTATTCACTCCCCTTTCGATCCCCATCAAAAATGAATTAAGCTTGTCTCTTATATAGACATATTATTCATTGTTTCTTGGTTCTTGATTCTTGGCATGATAAACAATCCAGCCAATTAGATTTAAAGCATAAATCCTAATTTGTATCATAGATATCTTCTTTCCATCTATACAAATCATCTTTAAATCAATTACTTATCTCCGACTTTATCTGGATGATTAAAAAAATGATAAGTATCTGTTAACTCTATCTTTAGCTTCTTGCCAGCTAAGCATTTTGTCATTTTCTAAATTCCATGTTCTTTCGGTCAATACTTTAGTTAGTCATTGGTGATAACTGAGTGTTTCATCAGTGTGACTTCAGTTGTCATCGGGATCTTCGTCCTTGTCTTTTTCGTCAGGCAACACTAAAATTCTATCTGTTGGGTTACTTTGTGTTTTTCTCATCGAGTAACACTGTAACTCTGCTCATCAGTAATTCTGTGTATTTCTTTGTCAGGAAACACTGTGACTTTGTTCTTTTTACTCTGACCGTCGGGTGCACTCCGTTTGTGTATGTAGTCACTTAGTGAATACTTGACTTGTATGCATTACTGATTAGCATAGCCTTGATTCATGAGTTCTTTGAAGTCTTTGGAAGTATCTCCATAACCATACATAGTATATCAAGTTGACATCAATGACAATACAATACATTAACTGATTTAATGTCTGGCATGATCATCACCTTAACATCTTCAAACATTTAATCAGTTACATGTCATCACTTAACTATTTCTTCTCTGTATCATCAGTAGTATGAGGGTCTTAATGAGCCATGTTGGGATAAATCTTTGATTAAGGACCTCACCCCTAAGATCAATGTCTTTTTTGGATCTTGATGCAAAACAAGGTTTTGACTAATGATAATCTTAGAAAAAGAGGTGTGATAATTGTGAATAGATGTTACCTTTGTAATCAGGATGAGGAAAGTGTGAATCATATATTTATTCATTGTCCCTATGTTAGGGTGATTTGGGATTACTTCCTTCAAATTATTAACATTGATTGGGTCTTCCCTGAGGATATGAAGAGTCTTTTTAACTCTTGGAGCCATCCCTCAAATAATGAAACTGTGGTCAAAGCATGGAAGTTTATTCTCTCCTATGTTTGTTGGGGAGTTTGGAAAGAAAGGAATGAGAGAGTATTTAGAAAAAAAGTGGCTAATGAAAAGGAGGTCTACTAAATAATTAAGAGATATTGACTTCTTAAATAACTGGAAAATTACAGGAAATTTCAAGAAGCAGAATAATAAATTCAAGAGAGAGGAAGCAAGATGGGACTGCCCTCCTAGTGGATGGATGAAATTTAATTTTGATGGTGCCTCTAAGGTAAACCCAGGAGTGGCTAGGTGTGGGATTTTTATAAGATATGAACAAGGAGTTTGTAGGGGTATTAAATCTATCCCTATTGGCACACAAACTAATCATATTGCAGAGGCGAGTGCTGCCCTTCAAGGGTTTATCTTGACTAAGGAGAAAGTTTGTAATAAGATATGGTTAGAGGGAGATTACCTCAATATAATTAAATTCATAAATAATGAAACCCCTACCTCATGGTCCATTTATAATATAATGCAAAAAGATAAATTTATTATCCAATATTTTGAAAATTGCAATGTCTCAAATAACTTTCGTGAGACCAATGGTGTTGTTGACTGGGCTGCCAACATGGCTTTTCACTGGAGGTGGTGACACAATGGTATGATGGAGAAGATACACCTTATCAAGTGAAATCATTATTGGATAGTGACCGTTTGTGGAGTAGACAGAAAAAAGATCATAAATGGTAAGTTTAATAAAAAAAATTAATGCGGAAGTGATTTTCATAATTACTATCTAAGGAGAAAGTACTTAGTGGTGATTACAAGTTGGATGTGGCACAGATTTTGTGTACTTTTAAATTTTATAAGAGTGAGTAGTGGTATTCTCAATGACTTTCTTAAGAATTTTCACAGAGAAAGTAATTCTAACCAGAGACCTAAGTTGGGTTTGGAAGATTCTGAAGGATGGTGGGGTGGTGGTGTTTCTGGAGCAGCTTCATGGAAGAAACCCTACTATTTCTAGGATTTTTTCTAAGACATGTAAAGATGGTAAGGTGATGGTGGGAAACCAGTACATGGAAGTAACAAAGGAGATAATAGCTAAGGCTACTAGAATGAGAACGGAGGGAATCAAGTTCTATAGAGACAGAGCTATATCTGATAAGGCTTGGGAGAAATTCTCAGAGTCTGATGAAGAGAAGGCTAGGTTGGTTAAAGTGGCTACTTCCTACCATAACCCTAAGAAGATATCTAGGCCATGGAGGTATGTTCTCTTTGTGGTCATTAGCTACATAACGCTTGATGGTAGGTTTACCCATGCCTATGGTCATCATTTTATGCTCTTGAATTATTTTAGACACAATGTGAAAGTTAGCTTACCCTTCTGTTTGCTTAGTTCATTGGATTTTACAATTAATAGTCTACAGAAAGACCCAAAGGGTGATCATGCCTCTCATGAAGGTCTTATGTTGTTAATCTATGATTTTCTAAAAATTAAGAAATTAGAAACACATCTACTGAAAAAGAACTAGAGGGATGAGGAAGAAACAAAAGGTGACGAGGATGATAGTATGTATGAGGAATAAATGGAGGATGATGAAGAAGATGATAAGGGGTATAAAACCCCTAAAAATGTTACAAAAAATGGATCATTGGATAAAAAAAACTAGAAGAAGACTTTTCTGGAGGGTTCTGATACAGATAAGGATACAAATGAAGATACCACAGAGGGGAGAAAAATGAGTAAGAAAAAAGGTAAAAAAAAAAAAAAAGAATTTATGTCAAGACTAACCAGAAGAGGAGTTTGGTGGAGGATACAAAAATAGAGGATGAATAAAATGAGGACAAACTGAAAAAAGAGACCAAGAAAAAAAATGAGGAGAAGGTATGGACAGAACTAAGAACAACCGGAAAGGCAAAAACCCTAGTAAGAGGAAAATTGTGATATCCTTGGATGAGGAGGACATGATGGAGAAAGAGATGAATACCGAGGTTAACCTTGGAGAGGATGATAGGGAAGAGAATTGAGATGAAAACAAAGATGGTAAGGAAAAGGATCAAAATCCCATAGGGAAAATGGAGACCAATGAGCAGAAGGATGATGAGAAAATGAAGGAGGATTCTTTCAAAAGAAATGAAAAAGAGGAAATAGGGTATGAGCCAAAAGACTCCCACGATAATGAGGAAATAGGTAAGTCTTATATGCCTGATGATATAAAGAAAAGAAAGGAATGTCTTGTGGATTTTACTTACACGGTAGGCAAAATGTTAGAAGACAATGTTAACATGAAAAATCAAATTGAAATCATGAGAGCTTAGATTAATCTCAAAAAAAGAATTAGCATTGGTTAGAAACCTGTTGGAGTATACCTGGATGAAATAAAAGAGGTAGTTGGTAATTCGGAAGCCCATGTGGAAGTTGTGAACTAAATCTATAAGATGGAGAAATTATTGAAGGACATCAATGAAAGGGCGGTCGAAGAAGATAGTGCAAGGAAAATCAACATTCTGAATAGTAAGGTGGAAAAACTTGAGGAAATGGTGCATAAGATAGGGGAGAAGTGTCTGGTGAGCCTTAAAGCATATACTGGGCATGCAAAGATCTTGATGGAAAATTTGGATCAGGAAAAAGGGGAAAAGGACATCAAAGAGGTGAAGGAGACTATTGGACCTGGTACTCGCACAAGGGCTAGCACTAGAAAGCTGAGTCCAAAGGAGCATAAAGAAACATAAGACCTCAAGAATTCTATTAACCAGATGCAGATCATGGTCAATCAGGCCCAAGACATTGTGGATGGCATGTAGCTGTCCTTTTTTGGGTCTCTTTTTTTGTTGTCCATATTTTTTCTGTCTATCTATGGGACTTTTTGAGTTAGGTTGTTAGCTAGCTAGACTTTTTTTCTTTCCTCTCTTGGTGCTTTGGCACAGCTCTTATTTCTCTTTATTGAACATCTATATAACTTTGTTTAAAGGTTTGGGGTCCTTGTAAAACCTATTTTTACTTAATCAGAACAGTAATTACCCAGATTGGCAGAAAAAGGAAACCATGATTTGGAAAGAAGACTTATAAAAGAGAAACCTAGATGTGGCACACATCAACAAGGAAAATGTTTGTTTACTTAAGGGACAAAACAATGAAAGAATCTATAAAATACATACAATGTAACCAGTAGTACAAAAATAGCAATATGTGACCAAATAAACTACCAAAAATTGTAGATAAATGACCAAATTTGGTCTCATGACTAGTGGTAGTTTATTTTCGGTCATTTATTTTGTGACCAAATTTATGACTAAACTATTTTAGTCATTTATTTGGTCATTTGGTAGTTTATTTGGTCATTTGGTTATTTGGTCATTTATTTAATCATTTGGTCATTTATTTGGTCATTTAGTCATCTATTTGGTCATTTGGTAGTTCATTTTGTCATATATTTGGTCATTTGGTCATTAATTTGGCCATTTATTAGTTTATTTGGTCATTTAATTGGTAGTTTATTTGGTCATTTTTGTTATTTAGTAGTAAATGTAGTTACAAAATGAACAATTTATTAAATTTTAAAATACAAAAAAAACATAATATTAGACTTGAACTAAATCATAAAAGCAAATAAGAGTATTACACATGAACAAGCTACGACAGACTAGAATTAAAAGATTGATTCAACATCACGATGATAAATAAAGGTAATCTCCAATCAGAAAAATTAATGCAAATATATATCAAATTATAATGTCAAAGTTGTCTAAAGAGTATATAGGTAAATATAATAAAAAATGTCAAAGTTGTCTAAAAGTTTTTAACTCTTTCAAATACACCTTGATGATTAAAATCTCTAAAAAACACATTCAAAATACTACAATACTATAAAGCAGTGACCCAAAATTTCTAACAAATAACACATAATAAACTTTTTGATCAACTATGTCATTTTTGCCAAATACTTTAGTGGCCACCGTGTGAAAGTTCCCTCTTTCTCTTTCAGATGAATAGCCCCATCTGTTTTGTCTTCATAAGGCAAGGGTACATTACTTGTCACCTTTAAAATGTTTACATTTTCATATCCACTTCCTTTCAAGTTGACTCCATGTGCAATAGACAAGGATTGAATCCACCCAATACCGACAACATCACCATCATATGGATCTAAAACATTAACTTTATGTCCTTTTTTGAGTTTGTGATCAATACATTTCTGCAAAAAGGAAAAATAACACATTATATTACATAGGTATTGAAAGGAAACAAATATAATCCAATCATAAGTTTCTAAATAAAAAAGACCAAAATTAATGTCCATTCCTGTTGCAATTCCCTTTCTTATGTTCATGACTAAAGTCCTTGGAACACCATCAAAATATCTTGAATGAGAAAGAGATTTGGTAATTGATTCTTGTTGTTGAATTTTCATGGTTGCAGGTGCACATTCACTCGATGCAAATGGGTGGAAATGGAGGTCTACCAAGAGGAACATAGGAGATGATCCAAGACTAGAGAGGATGGTCCACTATGTGTTGCCAATACACTAAGGAGAGAGGCATGGAAGGGACTCCCAGGTGAGGGGCAAAGGTTGTTGTGTGTGGAGAAACATGGAGAAGTGAACTTGAGTTTGGAGCAGCACCTTGAAGCCAACCACTACAAACTCCATTGATGGGAGTCTTAGTTTGAAGACATGGTACACTAAAGATATCAAGAAGTGAAAGAAGACAAGAAGGAAAAGAGGAAAAGACCCAAATGAAAATAGAAAATTGTCATAAAAGTATCACTAAAATATGCAATGGTTTACAAAAGAAAATGATCATACAACATTGCTAATTTAAAAGAATCATCTCTTTATTCATGAGTAAAAATGTGCAATATCCCACACAAGCTGTGAGAGTAACTATTAATGCACTATAAAAGGAAATGATGCATATAAAAGTTAAAGCATAAACAAAGAGAGGGAATCTGTCATTGCCTCATAATGATGAACCCTATAGTTGAGCAGCTTCATCTTCATTTCTGGTTGCTTCATCATCCAAGTACTTGCAAGGTGATTGATATGTGGTGTTCATGTTGAAAATATATTGTAGGCTAGGTGAATGAGAGGGGGGGTGAATCAAGAACTAATAAAACTTCTTTACTTTTATCCTTTATTAGATTGACTAATCTAATTGCATGCATGGAATAGAAAAGCAATAAACATTCATAACACTTGACACAAGACTTGGTTACCCATAAACCTTCCAAATAGAAAGTAAAACTGGGGTGGGGATGATACCCACAAGCTCTATAACTACAGGAATAAATTTTTCCTGTTAAGGCTTACAATTGACCATTTCTGATGATCTTCCCTATTAGGAGCAATAAGGACTATTAGGTCCACCTTGTGAAAGGATTTATACAATACAATTAAGTATGCACTTTGTTAGGATATTTGTGAAGTGTTGTTAGGTCCACCCTATTAAAGGATTTGACTGATACACTTGTTAAGATGAATCAGTGAATGATCTTCTATGCAAATCTAATTTGTTGAATAAGATCCTTTGATGTAATACTGATCACCTAAATGTGATAGATGAGTCTTTGTTGTTCCTTTATACTATTGTAGCCTTCTAATCAATCTGCCTCTTCATATTTGCATCTATACATGTATTCAATGTTGTTCTAAAATGATTGATGATTATTTGGATAAAAAAAGTTTCTCACATATATACCTATCTAAATCAATTACATCTATAAGTCGGTTACTATCATATTAAATAGTATCAAACATTATTCACCAAGTCGGCTCAATGTTGATACTCGGGTCCAGTAATCCACTCAAGTGATATACTGACACTCGGGTGACACAATGAACTTGGCAACTTTGGCACTCGATTGACACTGGGTGCTTGGTCCACATTGATTGCTCGGAGATGGTATGAAACTTGATTAACACTAGTGACTCGATAGACACTACTTGGAACTAACTGCTCGGTTGACACTGTAACTACTTAGCTCAATTAACACTTCAAGTTGCTAGCTCGGTTAACACTGTAACCATATGAATGACTAAGAATTTTGGCACTAAATGACAATATGTCTTTCCATAAGGTCTATAATCTCCCCCTTCGGCATTAGTGACAAAAACACTTATCATACCAAAAACTCTGATTGAAAAAAAATTGATAAGTCAAAACTCCCCCTTACCATGTGCTTTGGTTCTAGCTCAGTTTTGACTACTGCTCTACAACTCGGTTGCAACTGACTCTATTTTTTATTTTTCAATACTATTTTTTTTAACTCTGCTATATATCTTCCTCTTCTTTTTACATGTAATTCCTCATATATATATATATATATATATATATATATATATATATATATATCTTNTTCCTCATATATATATATATATATATATATATATATATATATATATATATCCTTTGATATACTCTATATTTTCCTTTGTATATATATATGTTGTCTTTCCCCCTTTTTTTTGACACAGATGCCAAAAATGCATATCTACAAGGTAATACCAAAATGCGAAAGGAAATTGCTATGTACCTTCAGAATCTAAGACAAATCCTTGTCTCAATTGTCTTGCAACACTTTGAGGATGTGCAACTCAATCTGAATTTCTACAGACAACTCCATCATAAGCTGAGAAACTAAAAAATTGTTATCATGGACGAGTGTCTTTGCATGAGAAATATGTTTTTACATGAAATCCATATGAGGAATGAGTTGGATTTGTATTTCTGATAGGGATTCCCTTGTTCTTCCTTCTTCCCTCAGTAGGTCTTCCTTCAGATCAGTCAGATACCTGATCTTAACAAAATGTGTTGAACTTGTTGGTAAGTTGACTTCCTGAGGATGCATGACTCATTTTGTGTTGTCATCATGGAAAAAAAGTCTTACTAAGTTTCTGTCAAAGATAACTCAGAAGGAATAACGACTAAGTATGGAAACAGGGTAGACAGAGATGTTCAGCAATCAACACATCAACGCACGTGTGAGAGATTGAGTTAGCATATACACATTCATATATATGTTCTATGAAATGTGTACATACTACATCTAGACATGCATAGTACAGAACAATAGTATGGAGAAGTTACAGACAGATCAGTAGACCAGTAGTCCAGAAGATAGAGCATGGAAGTCTACTAGTGTTTTGATCAGCGTGAATTATTTTGTTATGTAATGGCTAAGCGCCTTTGATTATATGTTTTTAATAATGTAATTAGAATTGTTGTAAATATGCTTAAGCCGACTTGTTTGGAAGTGTTGTGTATTTTTTTTTCGGGCCGACTAGAGTCTTATTTTGGGTCGCACCTATTCGGATATGAACATATAAGTTTGTAATGTAAAGTTATGTTACAAGTGTCGATTAGTATGCAAGAGGAAGATATAGAAGAGCAGTATGATGAAGTCATTATATGATATATCTCTTTAAGAGAGTAAGAGAATTCACGCATACACGAAACTGATCAGACAATAGTGTCATCACAACAGTTCACTTTTGATATAGTGTATATCAACTTTCAGAAGGTTGTAGCCTTTATTCTATTGGGTAGTGAGCCATATACCTTTAACAGGGTTTTGTAAAAGACTCCTAACAGGGTCAGACCTTTAACCAGGTCATTGTACTCATATTGTAAAGACTACTTCTAACAAGGCAAAGGAACTTTAACAGGTTCATTATACCTAGTATAATATTTGTGGGTACTAATTCCCATCAGGGTTTTCCTCTAATCAATGTTTCCCCATAAGCATATCATGTGTTATGAGTTCTTATGTTAAGATTCATTGAATTTATGTTTGATTTATGTTTAAGTTTCTGAAAATTAATAATTAGACAAACATTGATTCACCCCCCCTCTCAGTGTTTCTAACAGAACTAGGATCAAGTGCCGATTGGCTTGCACTTGCCTTGAAATCATTGTCAATATTTGTCAGTTTGTTCTTTATTTCCATGGTATAATTGGGTGTGTCGCTCAATTTTACAAATAATGCTACAACATTATTCATAGTGGTTTATAGAGAGCTAATAATAGTGGATATCTTGACTTGATCTATTGCAATCTTACCTGCAACATTCTCTGGAACCTTATTCTCAAATTTTCTCTTTGCCTTCTGCAACAATTTCTCCTGACCACTTAGATCATGGTCAAACTTGTGAAATATGTCAAAAATTTGGTCCATTATAGATTCTTTCTCATTGACCTCAATCTCTAGTGTATCTAGGAATATACCTTTGATGTCCTCTAGTACTGTGTTCCTTTTCTTCTCATCTCGAAGCTTTTGTTGTTTTGCTCTTTTCTTCCATAGCCCCCTAAGGATGTCCATCTACTTGGATGTTAGGCTAGAAAGATCCCAATTAGGAATCACAATGTCTTCCTCAAGGTCAACTTTATTAGTAATTGTTTCCTTTTCTTTAGCCTCGACCTTGGGATTAGGTCAAGGAAATATTTTGTTACCTTTTCCATCATCATCCTTATCCTCAGTCTTTAGTTGAAGTAGGTTGTTAACTGTCATTGCACCAACTATAGAATTAGTACCAACTATTGAAATATTCATAGTGTCCTACTATGACTCAGTCTATCTTGGCCCAATAGTAGGTAGATCCTGATGCTTGGCTCCTACTAGACCTGATGTAGACTCTGTGGTCTTTTCCTTGCTCAGAGATAAGAAAATTAAACTAGGTGATTGGGGTAGGGATGTCATTACTGCCATTGTTATCTACTCTACATTAGATTCCTCAATGGTCTGTACCTTAGGTAGTTCTTCATATTTAACATTTACATAAGGGTATGTACTCAGTTCCTCTATCTTATCATCTTCCTTGTCTTCCTTGTTACCAAAACTGGACTTCCACAACCTAGTTGCGGTATGCAAAACATCCTCTATTTTCTTGCCCAAAATTTGAAAGGTTCTAAACCTTGGAGTATGTATACTCTCATACTTAGACATAACATATTTTACCTCCTTATTAGTCAATGTAGGCATGACTTTCTTCAAGGTTTTTTCCTTATGTCTCTTTCAATCTAGACTGTATTGTTCCAATGAATGGTGATTGCCTGAAGAAGGTATTTAGTCATTTGGCTTTTCAATTTAGATGGATCATACTTTGATTTTTCCATCTTCTATACTAATACATCCTCAACCAAATTGTGCTCATCCTTGGTTTTGGAAGCATACCTCAGTGATCTGAGACTTGACATACCACTACCTTCCTTAAATTGTTCAACCTTTTTCTCAAAGGTAAGTGGTGGCTTCTTGAATGTAACTATTTCTTCCTCTTCATCATATTATTTTGGAAATATGAGTTTTCTTCTAGATTTCCTGGGATTGTTTGCAGTAAAGGCAGGGGTAGAGACCTTTGGTGTTTTCTTCGGGGCTAGCCTCTTTTTCTTAGGAGGCTCTTCTTCTACCTCTTCCTCTTCTTTCTTAGGTTCTTCTTATTCCTTTATGTCATCCCTATTAGAACTTTTTCTTGTAGAATCAATATACAACAGTAAATGCTTGACTCTTAGATTCCCAATTCAGATTCGTACATGGTGTATGTGTCTGAATGTGACCTCTAAATCACACAAAAACACAACATAGTCATTGCTCAATCATCGAATTGTGAGAATGAACGTGAATGGTTCATTCCAAAATATTGATTGAATCGACCTGTTGCCTCCTATTTAGTTGGTGTGTTTTAATTACTCTCAGAATGAGAGCCAACAACCATGACCATTGCTAAAATGGAGGATTTGAAAGCATTAAAAACTAAGATAAAACTATTCTATATGAGAAATGCAGTTATAATCTAGGAATGGAGATGTATATCTACTACAGGATCACCTACTCTAGAATCAACACACAATACTCTCAAGAAGTCCTAAAGCACCTCTAGTTAGTTTAAGTATCTTACTCAGGCACCTAGACCAAGTTGTGAGGCCTAGTTCCAGGATTGGCACAATTATAAGCCCCTGGCTAACTATGGTCAAGAGTGGTCAATGGGCCTAAGATCATAGGATTTAGTGATTTTTCATGTTTTTAATGTTTTAGATCCATGTTGGATCACTTGGATCTCTAGATTAGGCATAGACCAAGTTTGGTCTCCTACAAAGAAAAAATTGCAAAAATGTTGTCAAAGTTGCTTAGCAACTTTGACAAATTCTTGCCAAAAGTTGTAATCTAAGCCCCCAACAGTCAGATAGTTTAAAATTCAGTTGTAAAAAATGGGGGAAGCCTTCAAATAGCCCTTTCAGGTGACTAGAAGGCAAGATATGTAACTTGGCTTTTTGAATAAAAAAACAAACTAATTTTCTACAGATTCTTGAGGACAGTGCTCTTGTATGGATAGGTACAGACATGAGGGCATAAAATATTGAATCCAAAAGTTGAATCCTTGAGTCTTCTTCCATTTTCAGTTGGTCTCATGTATTGATCTTCCCTATATTGGAAGATATTTGATTTTTAGTAGGAACTTCCTGGATTGTAGGCTTTCAAACAGCAGTCTGAGAGGGTTTGATAGTTGGACTCGATTCCACCATGGGAATCTAATGCCCCTTGGTGGAATTCAACATTTGGAAATTTAATTTCAAAATATGTAGGTTAGAGGTGGAGTTTTGTAGGGAGTTGGTGTTGCCACAAAGCCCTAGGTGTACATCTCATGTGTGCACCATTCTGTGACTTAGGACAGTCACCATAACTTCTGGTTGGGGATTCACCAAGACCTCTAACCTTGGATTCTAAGTTCTTTTGCATATCCACACATGCCCCCATTCTTAGGTTTTTCATTGTCTTAGGAGAAAGAGCACTTGTAGTGCATTTGGAGACCTAATTAGGCCTATTAGTCTGGTCTAAACCTTGTGAAAAAAATGACTTTTGTTTGCCTCCACTCCTTGGTGCTTGGATATGTTTAGTAAAGCCTTAAAGGGTATCAGAATATTTGATCAATTCAATACCTCCTTTGGAATAATTTTGACTTATGTTCAAATTACCCTCTAGAAAGGGCTACAAGCCAGATCCTTAGGTTGTGAAGCATCTTAGTGTTATGGGTTGTTTTCAAATGAAAGAACCATTTGAACTATAAGAATAAGACCTAAAAAAGCTGAAGCAGTGATTGTAGGCCACCCCTGGTCTTAGTATCCATTTCTTGGGGTTTGATTGTCTATTGGGCTAAAGAGACCTCTTAGTGGATCCTTGGTTTTTGGTGCTTAGGACTTTGGTGAACCTAGTGATTAGGTTACATTTGATAGTTGAGGTTGTGATAACCTCTCCCCTAGTCCTTTTGGATACTTGTGATAAGTATTGAGCACTTGACCCTATCACCTTGGGTGTTGAGGGATTGAAACTTACCATTTGCTCACTGATTGAAGGCTTTTGCTTGCCATTGCTACATCAAGTGGTATCACAGATATGTCTGATCTTGAGAATGAGGAGATCCCTACAAGAGTCACAAATAGTGAGTTGGAAAAGATGGTGAGAGAGAAAAAGCCTAAAAATAAAGCCTTAACTAAGAGGTTTCAAGAACTTGAGAAGAATCTCGATGACAAGGACAAAGAAGATGGGTCTGAAAATGAAGAGGAGAGTGAAGAAGAGGAGGATGAATCTGACCAACACATCCCTGCAGACCAAAGGCCCTTCATAGATGCTTTAAAATCCATGGGAAGGAGAACCATGGAGGAGAAGATAGATTTGTCAGTCTTCAATGGCAAGATGAATGCTGATCTAGCCTTGTATTGGATAGAGGCTTTGACAACATTCTTTGAATGTGAGGACATCCTTAAAAAATAGAGGGTAAAGGTGACAAGATCTAAGTTAAAGGGAACAACCCTAACTTGGTGGAACTTCATCCAAACAAAGAGTGTGAAGAATGGAAAGAGCATGATCAACTCATGGAATAGGATGATAGCCCTGATCAAAGAGACATATGTACCAGAGGACTACAGGATATAACTCCATAGGAGGAAGCAAAGTTTAAAACAAAAGGACATGGATGTAGGCTCATACACTGAGGAGTTCTTAAAATAATGTATGAAGACCAATGCGGCAGAAGATAAGGAAGGAAAACTAGCAAGATACATGAATGGATTGAAGGTGTCCATTCAAGAAGAACTAAGCCTACACTACCCTACCACAGTCAATAAATGCTATCAAATGGCAGTCAAGGTAGAGGAGAAATGGAAAAGAAAATAGGATTTTGGAAAAGGGAAGAATAATGATAATGGGAAGAACTTTAGAGGCAAAGGAAACTCTTGGAACAAGGGACAGAATAGTGGCAGTAGCAACAGGACCCCTGACCAAGGAGACAAAGAAAATAGTGACTCTAATTCAAGAGGAAACTATAGAGGAAGGAGGCCCTTCAATAGGGGAAGGAAAAATTTAGGAAGAGGTAATGGACCATTGAAATGTTACTATT